>PVIJ01011544.1:0-54498 GCA_004024925.1 Scalopus aquaticus
GAACAAAAATCACACATTTGTCTCCACATACTGGTATCTTACCCTTTTTACTACACTGCACTTATTTGAAAGAAGAAACTTAGCAAATTAATTGTAAAGTGAGGATATTTGGAATATTAGTTATGCCACACCCACAAATAATGGAGAACACTGGAAATAGGATTGTTTGGTCTATTTAAACCTTCAAATCATAATCTCTGTTTTACAGTCCATATTCTTTTCATACATATAAACATTTTCTGGTAACGAGGGAACAATTTATTTATGCACTTTATTTTCACTGCATGTCTGTAAAAATGCAAAAATGTAAACATTGATCTACATAATCACATACATATATTAAGTGAAACTTCCGACAACAGTGTGAATCAGATCATTAAAAAATAACAAAATTGCTGTTAATGGCTTATTTGCCACAAGTGGGGATTTTAATTATTCTAGATAGTTTGAATTCATGAATAACTTATTAGTCACTCATATTCTGATTTTTCTTTACTATTCATAATCCCATTAGCCTCTGATATGTAGAGCATAGTCTTCAAGGCTTCTTACTTGAATTTTACCAGGGGGCTCTGAGAAATGATATGGCCAACCAGAGTAAATGGAGCTGCCCTCACAGCTCATCATGAGATGATATAACCTATTTCTTAAGAAAAATAAAGCACCAAAAAAAAAAAAAAGTCATAGTAGAAACAAAAAGGCTATTTTCCTATGTAGGTAACATGAAAAGATACTGAGTTAGATCTTTTTGTTGGTTCTAGGATGTGTAGGAAAGAACATTGAGTAGAGACCAGAGTTTGACTCTGAACTTTTATAAACAGATTTTCCTTGAACATATTACATTACATGCTACTGTTTTCAGATTGCTACCAATAGACCACCCAGTGTCTGTCTTGCCACCACCTTGCTCGCTCACTCATCCCCAAGTGTCTCAGATTCTTCCATCCCTGAACTATATCCAGACCTTTTCTTAGGCCTTTGCGCATTATTTCCTTCCTTCACATTTTATCTAATCAACTTCTAATCACGCTTCAGGTCTTAATAATCACTTTCTCCAGTATGCCTTTTCTAAGCCCATGATCTATTTGGGACTCCTGTAAAATAGTCTCATGGAATCATATACTTTACTATTGGCACATAGCACTACTTATAAATGTGAATTTCATAATTTTGCCCTTAGATTGTCTGGATAGTATAGGCTGTATGTTTGATAATAGCAGACAGTCTTTCTAGTACGTTGTAGAAGCTCAGTAAGTATTTGAGAAACAGATGGATAAGTTAGTAATGAGAATTGGGGTAGGATAAAATGATCTATGAGATCTTTTCCATCTTGAGCAATCTGTGATACTGGGGTAAGTTCATAATTTCATTTCCAACCAAAGCAATCCTAAAGGAGATTTTATCATAAACCACATTTTATGCACACAGCCAGGAATGGCAAGGGAGTCTCTTAAAACACAGTCTCAGTTTGGGATTCTCATTAATCCATTCATATCAAGGGGTTAATTTCAAAAAACATAAATCTGAACCTATAGTTTCTTGCTGAAATCCTGACTTGGCTGTTCACTGTATACCATATAAAGTCTAGACACCTTGAAGTACATGTTGAACCCTTATGATATGCATATTTTTTCAGACTACAGATATGACAAGAGTCTTGCATTTGTATTTAAGACCTATGCATGGTTCCAGAAATTCATGGAGCATTTTATGTTTGCTTTTTTCAATTGCTTTGCAGCTGCTGTGTCTACATTCTAGAGAGTCTCTCTCCTTTTCCAGCACTCCCATTCCCTTTTAGCTTTTGTTTACTAGGCAAATTCCAACTTGACCTTCAAGATTTATCTAAACATTTATGTGCTTAGTTATTTTTTTATCTTTCCAAAAAGATCAAAAAAATTTTTTTACATGCTTATCTCTATTGTTGCACTTAATAGATTTCTGTAATAATTTCCCCCAGGACTTTTTCCCCTTAGCATTGTCAACCCTGAAGAACAGTAATTGTGTTGCTATGGAACATTCATTTTATTTTTTTGGGTAATCAATTTTGTCACTGTTTTCCAAGATGTTGAAATAAACTCTAACATTTTACCTTTGAATTATAACAGAGGGAAAATTTGAGTAACATCATGATATAGTAGCCATTCATATGTTTTCTGCGTGACCTATGAGAACTCAACACAACCACTAAGCCCTCCGACCCTCTGCTGGGCCGTGGAGCTCCAGGTGTCGCTGGTGAGAGGTGGGCTTTTCCATTCATGTCACCTTTCATTGTCACTTGTTCAGTATTCAACACCTGGCACTTACCGACTAGAAAAATTCAAGCAACATTTCCTTTTAGATAAGGATAATGACATATCAAAGACTTCAGGGACATGATGCAAAGAACAATACCCTTATCTTTCAGGTTTTTACTTGTGAAACAAACAAAAAGTCTAATAAAGACAGGTATAAAAGACATTTTTTTTATAGAGAACTGTTTTAGGAGCTCCCTGTGCTTATAAAACACAACTTAAAAGGAAGAAAAGATCTTTCCCAATACTTTCATGGTCCTACTTTAATTATTCCCACTGACTGAGGGACTAAGTGCTAATGTGCCCCTTACCCCATCTGGTTTCTGAATTATTTCAGAATGAGCAGTGTATGCACTCGCCGAAGCTGTGAAGCAGCAGGTTAGATGTTCACTGCAGCCTGGACATCGCATGGATGACTCAATTGCCCTCCGTTGGCTATACTTTGGTCTTGCTGAAAGTCAGACCACCTTGACTGAATGTTCCAGCAGCAATTTTTTTTATTGATAAACACATTGCAAACTGACAAGAGAAGACATTTGGTAACCAGGAAGATTGATTCCCTGATTTCAGTTCTGAGCAACAGGGAAGGTATGAGTTGTGTAGGGTCTTTTATAGGATGGAGGATAGAAGGAAGATGTAAGAAGCTAGCTCTCTAGTGGGCCATTTTACCCATAGAGATAACTCAGCATTTTAAAAGAAGGAAAACTTGTTAGCTAGACAATATCTTCACCTCCTCCAGTAGAACAAAGTCTGTGACACCAACCTAGAGATTACACAAGTATCCATACACAATTTAAGTGCACAGGAAAATGTGTGCAGGGATACTTATATTATACTGGTCAACAGTGAGATCACAACTGACTTAAAAAGAACCTAATCTGTAGTATCTTGATGTGCTGAACATGAATATAACTCTGAAAATTTTTTACTAGCTCTTGTTTTGAAGATATTTCATATAATTCATTTGATATGTTTCACTGTGTCAATTTATCTAGTAGGACTGCAACAACATCCTAAATCAACCTAGAATGATGTAATATTGCATCGCATTGCATAATACCATCATGCACACATCATCCAGAGTTGATTGCATCATTTTATTTTTTTTTAAGGATTTATTTATTTATGCATACAAGCTGGGGTACATGCCAGAGGCGTGGGGTGGCGAGAGGGCTCACCAGAGACAGAGTGGGGAGCAAAACAGGCAGAGAGATGGAAATACACTGTTGAGGGGAGCAATGGGTGAGGCAGGAGAGGTCTGCTGCGCCATGTGGGAATCTCCCTGGCCACAGTAGAACCCGTGTCGCTGCTGCCAACAGGTCCACAGCCCAGCGCTTAACCGCTGCGCCACCAGGGAGGCCTGATTGCATCATTTTTTGATGCAATGCAATACTACTGCCAGGCGGCTGCTGAAGTAAGCTGACGTCAGCAGTGCACTATAGAAAGCCTTGTCAGAAAGGTTGAGCATTGAAAATAGTTCAGACTTTGTGCAAGACAGTTTAAGTTACTTTTCCATAGAACTGTTATTATTTTATCCATTTAGGCACAATACAGAACAGTAATGCCTTGAAAGTGTGTTAATAGCGTGGACAATTTCTGCTCTATTTGTGGGGAAGTGACATTTGCCAACGAGAAGGAAAGGATCACTTCTCAAGTGAAGAAAGAAGGCTTCTCATCTTTACTTTGGATGCAAGGTTGGTGACCAAGACAAGTCTTGGGCCCCGCATATATGCTGTGCTACATGTATAACACAGCTTTCACAGTGGTGAAATGGCAAAAGACCATCAATGCCTTTAGTCCCCATGGTGTGGAGAAAGCCAAGTGACCACATAGAAGATTGTTATTTCTGCTTGGTTTCTCCTCTTTCTGGCAGAATAACGAAGCAAAAGAAGTCTAAAATAGTCTACCCAAACATTCCATCTGCATTGAGATGACCAGTTCAACAACTTGCTACAGGGTGATGCGAAACAAGCATGGAATGCTTTTCGCCTAGTGTCTACAAACTTTCTTGGGAATGTTAGGGCAGAAAACTACAAGGAGCTAGTAGAAGACATGCTGATGCAGTATCAGAAACTTGGCTGCAATATGTCTCTAAAGATCCACTTCCTTCATTCCCATCTGGATTTCTTCCCTGAAAACTGTGGTGTGGTTAGTGATGAACATGGCGAACGTTTTCATCAAGACATCGCATCAATGGGACAAAGATACCAGGGAAAATGGCCCACTACAGTGCTGGCTGACTACTGCTGGACACTCCCCAGAGATGCTCCTGAACAGCTGTATAAGAGACAAGCGATGAAATCTAAGAAGTAGTCTATGACTTGATTTTTTACAGGTATTAACCGTAGGCCTATTACTGTTGGCATGCATTTCGTAATGGAAACATCCATTTATTGCAGATTACCAAAACACTAGAGCCAAAATTAGAATTTGACTGTCATATTCATGTTGAACACATACAAATTGATAGGAAATGACAAATTTTATTTCAGTGATACGACTTTTGTAAAAATTTGTTGACCAGTGTTATTAATCACTCTGTGACAATAGCATCTGGAAAGGAAAGGAGGAATTGATAAGAGATCTTACAAATGAATGAACATGGATTTTTGCTTTGTATTTTCAAAAACATTTTTGCAAAAACAATCGTATCTTTAAAAAATATTTTCCTTTAGTATACACGTGCCTTTCTTTTGGGTAAATATTAGCTTCTGTGAGCTTCTCCAGCCTTTGTAATAATTCCAGTTTACTAACTGTATTCTGGAAAGGCATTAAAATCTTCAGTATACACTTTAATTGCTCTTTACCATTAGTAGGGTAATAGTTTTATTGACCAACTGGAGGGAATCCTATTTAGGGGACAACAGAAGGTCCACAACTAACCTACCAGTGTTCATTGTCATCATCATCATCATTATCATCATCATCAACATCATCAAGCAGCAGTTTTTAAAGAGCCCATCTGAGCATGGCCTGGCATAGCACTCAGCAAGGTTAATGAAGCAGCATGCCAAGGACTGCCGTCGCGACGCTGCCCTTCAGCCAGAGACTAGATGTCAGCAGGAATATACGCATGTGAGTTTAGACACCGCTCCGCTCCAGAAACTTTAGTTATAAAATATTTTTACAGATTATACTAATTCATCCTAATTGAGAAAACCAAAATGCCCCACAGGACATTCTCTTGCATTGTCCTCCTTTAAGCGAAAGGACTTTATCAGGTAGTTGTTTAATAAATTATTAATATTTTGTAGTTTGATTCTGATCGAGATGCTTGGTAAAGGAGCTTTTCTCTGAAAGTACTGGCATTGTCTTAGGACAGTTACTTTTTTATTGATCTCATATTCATACTTAGTAAGAAAAAAAGATTGTTTTGATACGGTAGGACCCATCTGATAGCACTCTTTTTATTATTGGTGTTCATGAGCTCCAAAAGAAATCTCCTTTAAAATGAGATGAGTTGATCCTTTTGAAAATTACTACTGTTGTTTCTTTCTAAGTAGGACCGTTATTCCTTTTTGATGGGATATGGAGGACTAACATACGACTTTGTTGCTGAGGTTTCTATGAAGTCAAGGTAGAAATTAACATTATGCCTTTGTAGTCAACACATACAGTGGAGAGAAAAGGCTTTGAATTTAAGAATCACTTTTATTTTGTTATCTTTATTTTGCTTTAGTTCCTTTCAACAGTTTTAGGTTCATAGAAAAATCGAGAAGGTAGAGAGGGTTCTCATATACTCCCTAGTTCCACATAGGCATAGCTTCCCTAGTGTGAGCATCCCCCACCAGAACGGTACATTTGTTAAGAGTAATTAACCTGTGTTGACATATCATGATTGCATGAAGCTCATAGTGTACCTGAGAGTTCATTATTGGTGCTGTATATTCCATGGATTTGGGAGAACATACAGTAACATACATCCACCTGTACAGTATCATATGGCGTATTTTCATTGCCCTAAAATCCTCTGTGCTGCACATATTCATTCATTTCCCCCCTAACCCTTGACACGACTCATCTTTTTACTGTCTCTTGTCTTTTTTTGCCTTTTCCTTTATGTCAGATAGTTGGATTCATACAGTATTGTCGTCTTTTCCGATTTTTTTTTCACTAGGAATATGCATGAGTTTCCTCCATTTTTAGCTCTGAATAATGTTCTGTTGTCTGGTTGTGCCATGGGTTATATATTTATTTACTGAAGGACATTTTGTTTACTTCCAAGTTTTGACAACATTATGAATAGGGCTGATATAAACATCTGTGTGTAGGTTTTTGTGTGGACTTGAGTTTTCAGTTCTTTTGGAAGAGTACTAAGGAACATTCACTATTGTTTTTGAAAAGGAAAGCATGGATTCAAACTTTAATGCATTGTGGGGTTATCTATTGCTGTTATCAAAAATCCTAGTAAATGATGGTATTAGTTTGTAGTCGCTATAGTAAGCCTTTTGCTCATTTGGATATTATTTTCATTAGCAGAAAAATAAGATTTCAAGGACTTTATAAGCATACTGTAATTACTATGGGAACAAGAACTATTTCACAATTTTGAGTGTAATCTAGTGTTACGGGTTCTCAATATATGTTTGTCAATGGTGATGATGTGGGATTAATCAGTTTTACAAAAACACTTCACCTGGAAATATTATTGAGAGGAGCTTTGGATATCTTAAGAACCTCACTGAGATTTTAAGGAGACTTCCTGAATTTGTGGAAGGTTGCATTAATTATGATTGTATTCTACTGAACCATTTTTATTAAAATCAAGTGAAATAAGTTATGCAGTAAGTTCAGATTGATACATGTACATGCTTTAACTTAGATAAGGCTGTAACAATGAACTGGAGCTACTCTTGTAGCTATACTTCAGACCCTTGCCAAACTCTCCTATCTGAATATGCTATTGGTATTGTGGAAAAGATCCTAGGTCAGTCATCTGGAAATGTTCCCACACAAAGGCTCATAGAGATTACAGATCATTTTTCAGACTAGGGACAGTCAAATGGATTTAGGCCTGAAGAAAATGTAGTTACATAAAGGATCTAAAAGCAGTAAAAATTTTCCATTAACGACACAGAAGAAAAAACCATTACCATTCTGCCATTTCAGCAGTATGATATGAAACAATGCTCTGATAGAAGATGAAAACAAACCTATAAATCCAGTCAGTGCTTGAGGAGAACACATCTGCAGTGGCATTAAATGTGACTTAAAACGCATGCATTCAACCTAAAGATGTTGTCAGTGACGTTCAACCTCAATATAATTGTGCAACTCAGAAGCTTGGCCCCACAACAAAAGTTGTCCTTATTTTCTTGAGGGATTTATAAACTTCACTTTTCAATCTCATTTACTATGTAGATGCAGCACCGACATCTAGGATTTTGGCTAGTCAGTCCATCAACTTGGTGAAATACCACAAACTTGAAACAAAATGTATCTATTTAGCATCTATTTACCGCCCCCCCCCCCCAAGATTCTTCTAGGCATTTTGAGTAAACCAAAGCTATAGAAAAAAAAGGAAGAAAAAATTGAATTAAAAGTTTTAGACAGAAATTGCAAGCCACATATGAGGGTTAATGGTCAAATTTAAAGATTTCTGAATACAATTCAAAGTGTTAAAGAGACTCATAAGGAGAAATTCCAGTGTTAGCTGCAGTACCTGTGTTTTATGAATAAAATATGTTTTGGGCTATGCAATAAAAAAGTGATTTCTTGGAATGGTATTGACAAGAAAAGCTTTGATTTGTGTGGATTAGCTATATGTGTAATACGAATGAAAACTGACAGTGTAAACCTTAAAAAGAGATCCAGAAAACACTCCTGAAAGAAGTAGCTGTGGCATTGTGTACTTTCAAATATGTTTGGAGCATAGATCTCACGTTAATCGCTCTTAAAACAAACAAACACCACAAAAATGAAAAGAACACAAAGAACAGAGGAAATTTTTGGAGGTGATGGATAAACTAAGGCTGTTTATGATGACGGTAGTATGATATATACCTCTTTGAAAACTCATCAATATGCATTTAGTGTGTGAAATGTTTTAATACAATAATCAGAGTCCAATAAAGCTGAAAAAAGAGATAATGCTGACAGTGGAAGTTAGAGAGGTTGTAATTTGTAGAGATGGTAGAGGTTCCACAATCTGGACTGCTTATTAGTAGAGACAACTGAGTGAAATACAAATTACACATGAAGAATTAACTATTTTAGAAGCCTTTGCAAACACATTAGGTGAGAAATAATAGTCTTAATATTATTGTATTCAAACACTTGGGTATCAGGGTAGATAAACATAGTATTCATACATGGATTCATATAGGCACGATTCTCATGTACGAAGCATGAAAGTGTTTTAAAAACACGGAAAATCATGTCAAGTAATTAACACAGGAAGCAAAATGTTATGATGAAGAGATTATGTGATTAGCTGTCTCTTCTGTTTCCTAAAGTCAGTCTTTTCACTTTTCTCCAAACTTCACGGGAAACTTAAACCATCCACTAGCTCTTATCTTTTACTTATCTTTGATTTTGTATTTTTCACTAGGCCCTTCAGAACAACTTTTAGATATTATAGTGCTTTTTTCATACTAAAAATAAAACAGGACAATAAACTGACCTTAAATGCACACACACATATATGTGCACTTTCCTGTGCTAAATTTTAATTATTTGTGAGGTCTCAGTTTAATATTCTCTACTTGGAAACATTTTGTGACTACATAAATGTAATTAGCCTCTAACTGTATGAATTTTTATTATTCTTTGAAGCACTTAGCACATATATTATTAATTGACAATTTGTGAAATGATTTTCTTCATTGAATGCTTTTTCTGCTGGGCTGTCACTATTCATTAGCTGTTTTTGGTCACAGCACTGAATTCCCAGTGCCTAGGACTGGTCCTGGCACTTAGTGGCCCTCCATTGATTTTTGTTATATAACAAAATCATAAAACATGAAAAAATTGTTATAAGCCCTGTTTGTCTTTTCTTCTTTCTTTCCTTCCTTCCTTCTTTCTTCCTTTCTTTTTGTTGGTTTTTCCCCTTCCTTTTTTAGATTGTTTCAATTAGTTCTTTAGTGGAGACTTTCAGTTTTCTATGTATATTATCATGCCACCTGCAAATAATTTTTGCTTCTTTCTTCCCAATTTGGCTTCCTTTTATATCCTTCTCTTGCATAATTGTTCTAACTAGACTTTCAAATACTGTTTTGAATAGTAGTGGTACAGGTGGACATACTTGTCTGGTACCAGATCTTAGAGGAAAAGCTTTCAGTTTTTCACAATTAAGTGTGATGTTAGCTATGGGTTTGTCATATATGGAAGTTACTGTGTTTAAGTATGTTCCATCTATACTCAGGGTTTTGTAGGTTTTTATAAATGGTTAGTTGTAGGCCTTATTATTATTATTTTTATTATATATATTTTTTACATCATTCCTTTTTGTTCAATGCGTGTTTCTCCTTTCGGGTCTAGTCCCTGTAAAATTCCCATCACCAGTTCATCCATGCACCATTACTGTAGTCTCTGGTGCTCTTCCCTCCCCTGTTTTTACCCCTCACCCTCCCTGTCCTCTACAAAATGTCTGATTAATAGTTGCCTGTTAATTTTGGTTTTTAATTTATTGTAATTTTTTTTTCTGATCCCTTATTTGATTCCCTTACATTCCTCCTATAAGTGAAACCATGTTATATTTTTCTCTTTTTTTCTGGCTTATTTGACTGAGCATAATCCCTTCCATGTTGCTGCAAATGTGCAGGCCATATTATTTATAAAGACTTTCCAGAATATCTGACTTGATTCTTTTGCAGACAAGCCATGCACATTAATTAGACACAGAAAGATACCAGACAAGTATTTGAGTGGACATGGCCTACAATATAAATAAAGGAGAAAATTTATTGAAATTTCCCAGCCTCCATTTCTAGGCAACAATCCTACCATCACTGGGACAACCAGATGACTATTGTTGACTTTCTTTTTTTAAGGGGTTCTGTGATGTACAGCTAGAATGAAATAGAACTTAAGCGCAATTAAGACATTTAGCTTCAACAGCCTTACATAGAGTTTAAAATAATTCTAAATCTTCACTGATCATTGCAAAACTAAAATTTAGAATTTTATCTCAGTGTTGAAAATGATGCTGAAGATAAGACCACTTGCAATTGCTAGTCATTTGCAGTTACTAGTCATTCCTTCATACTCTGTGCCCACACAAAGGGTAAAATGGAGCTTGGAAATCTACACAAATGAGGATAGAAACTGGCCCATTTAAAATGGTCACTTAAATTTTTTAAAAAAGAGCAAATTTTTAGAAATCCTAAATCAATATATCACTGTTTGTCTTATTTCTGGTATCTTCTGATGTGTATGGTATAATTCAATAGTTGAATGACTTGTTCCCCAGGGTTGTACTTAGTAGATTGGCAGGAACATAAATATTTCTAATGAGCCTATACTCTTATTTGTTTGGCTTTAAAAGTCATTTGAGAAGTCATCTTCTACTCTTTGTACAAGTCAGTTGCTTTCCATGTTGAGGTAATATGATGAAACAACTTCCAAAAAATTTCCTAGCATAATTTATAGAAATGATCTGCTATAAGCTGTGATGCTTTACCTTCCCCTAACTGATCACGGGCCACCTTTTCCAGTTGAACCCACATCAAGTAGATTATCAATGGAATTAGGGTTGGTAACCTACTCTGCTGGAATTATAGAAAGTGCTTCAGGTATGCTCCTTCCAAGTAAAGGCAAATGATGTAAATATGTGAGAATTTCTTCCCTGTTCTAAAGAAGGTCCTGTCAAAGAGGTGCTCAATCACTGAAGGCATTGGGAAGATACTTTCATCTGAAGATCCAAATTAATTAAAAAATGATGTTAATATCCTTTTTTCCATGACTGAAGAGTGTGGACTATTCAATTTGTGTAGTTCCAATCCCTCTGTGTATAGAATCATGTGGAGTATCTTGGGACCTGCTATGTATAGTGAACTCATACTTTAAGACCTGCCTTTCACAAACAGAAAGAAAAGCAAACACTTATAAAGTGGCTGTTATGAGATAAAAAATTCCAGAACAGCAAAGAAAGTGGTACAAAGAATGAATATATACTCATTTTGAGAAGGAAAATCAGCTGGATATGTCCAAGAAACTTCATTGAAACAGAAGGTCTTCGGCTGGGCTCTGACAAAGCAGGACTAGCATAGACAAAGGAGAGGCTGGTTGAATCTTCCAAACCACAGCACAGCATAAGCAAGAACAGCTTAAAGGGTGGAAAATGTATAGGAAATATTAAGGAGAATCACCCATGGGAAAAATGGCTAGGAACACTTACTTTCAGTACCCACTTGCGTTGTCTACTCTTTGTGTGGCCTCAGCAATGTAGTGCATTGTGAGGTCTTTGATTCATCATACACAAGTGGGGTTAATAAACCCACAGAGTTATGTATGTGGTCAGATACAAATTTTGCAGAGGGTTTTTCAAAATGTGGTTGTGCTGAATGGGTTGATTGCTCAGTTTTATTTTTCTTAGAGGAAGGAGACTTTTTAGAAAAGATTTATTTATTTATGCATACAAGAGTTGGGGTATCAGCCAGGGGTGTGAGGTTGAGAGGATTCACCAGAGACAGAGTGGGGAGCAGAACAGGAAGACTGACTGAAATACACTGCTGAGGGGGGCAGCGGGCCAGGCAGGAGAGGTCTGCTGTGCCGTATGGGTCAGTTCCCTAGCCTGGAATAGAACTTGTGCTGCAGTGGCTGCTGATTGCTTCATAGTGCTGAGACTTAACCCCTTGTGCCATGAGGGAGGCCCAGAAGGAGATTTATAAGGAACATGCAAATTTAAGTTAGATTTTAGAGAATTGAAATGATACACAAGAGACATTCAAATTTTATCCTCTAGATAATAGAAATTTTGAGGTGGTATAGAGAGTTGATTAAAAATAATATATTTTAAACAAATTCATTTGGCAATAATATACAAGGCATATTAATAGTATGTGAAAATGAGTCAGAATGATGAAATATTCAATTGTTAATGTGCAAATTAGAGTGTTTAAAGTGTGCTCCAAGTTGGCTTTTTAGAATTAATGAAAACAGGAAAAAAAGGAGTTTTTTGAAGTTACTATTAGTAATTGTGGAGTCTGATTAACCTTCCTGGTAATAATAACATTATTACCAGGGATTCTTAATTGTAAGCAGTAAAAACAGACTCTTAAATTTGGTGAAAGAAATTTAGAAAGGAGGTGAGGAGACTCACAGAGTCTCCAGAAGACTGTGCAGGTTTCCTCTCCAGACCCTTTTCAGGAGAGATTCAAAGATACCACACTGGGCACTAGACGCAAAGCTAACATTTTGGTATTGCTGCCTCTAGAAACAGCTGGATCTGCCTGATCCTTCCCAGACTGAATTGCTCAGGGTCCTTCATTCTTCGTAGCACCAGGTTGTCAGTGGAGCTCAAGTCACACACAGGGAATATGAGGATTTGACTTCAGTGGTGGTAGGGAAAAATTAATTATGTAGGTGTTTCCCTAAGCAGAGTAAGATTGTTATGGGCTGACTTGTATCTCCACAAAATTCATGTTGAAGTCTTGACTCAGTACCTTAGAAGGTGACTATATTTGGAGAAAGTGTTTCAAAGAGGTGATTAAGGGTAAATTAAGTCACTGGGAGTGGGTCATATTCTATTTGACTTGTAGCTTTATCAGAAGAGGAAATTAGAACATAGTCATGGACAGAGGGAAGATCAAATGAAGAAACAGTGAGGACAGGTATCTCCTTTTGAGAGCGGCTTCAGGGGAAACTAACCCTGCCAACACCTTGGTCTAGGACTTCTAGTATCCACTGTTTTAAGAAAATAAATTTCTCTTTTAAGCCACCTAGTCTGGTACTTTGTTGGGGGAGCACTCATGAACTAATACAAGTGTTCACAATGATGGGGTAGCGAAATATGATGTGTGTCAAAGGACAAACTGTATTTAGAAAAGAGAAATTTCCCAGGTAGAGAAACAATTAAAAAGTAAAAAACACTGATTAAAAATGAAGGAAAAAAAAAAAAAGGCTTGCTTGGGTGCATGCAGAGAGCAGAGAGTCAGAAAATGATAGTACAGACTGAGGATTTGAATAGAGAAATTTGAGCTTATTTGGAACATTTTGAGTTTGAGGTGGTGGGAGAAATCTGAATGACAGTGTGTAATAAACAAAAAAGATACAGATCTGGAACTTAGAAATAAGCTCAAGAATCACATTCAGATATGGGGTTACTCGTGCAGATTTGTCTTTGATATCAGAGGGAGAACCTGTCGTGAGCGCATTTAGACAAAATAGGAAAACTTTTCTGAGGATTGAAAAAGTATCAAAATTAGAGCAAAAGAAGAGTTAAAAATCAAAGGGAAGAAAACTTAAAAGGAAGCAATAGCTTATCTTTTTCTCTCACACCTCATTTCTATTTAATTTTGTCTACAAAAGAATGAATTCAGAGTGGCAAGGTCTAGACACAGGTAAAAGCGAGGTTACTATTAGCAAAGCAAACCCAAAATTTACATCTTGTTCAAAAGGGGAAACTGATACCATTCATTGGTGCTGAGGAGAGGAATTTATATTACTCCATTTTCTAGATAGGAAGATAGAGACTCGGTAAAATTAAAACACAATCAAGTTTAAATAGGTTGGTCCTTACCTAATTCTATCTTAATTCAAAGTCTATGCATTTTTCCATAATACTTACTAATCTTCTAAATATTTTTCAGCCCAGAAACCTACATAAGTATCGATGATTAAGAAAGAAACTTTTCATGGTGTTGACACTTTCTATGGTTCTTACCTCTTTGTATCCATTCTCTATTACCATATTTATTTATTTTGTAGTTCAATAAAGGGTCCTTTGACCCACCTTTGTTCTCATCATACCCTTTAGCACTCTCTTTCCTAATTCTTCCCTTTCCCTACCTTTAAACTGGAGAGGATTCTTACACCTGAGAAGGTAGCATTCAATGGTCATCCAAGTTCATGTTCAGTATTAAGGACAGAATTGTTGTATAAAAGAAAATTGTGTCACAAAATCAGTTCCTTTTTCACTGACCCCATTTTCCTGGTAAACTTCTCTGCTTTATCCATATCCTCAGCTGTAAATGGACAGGTCATATTTTATAAGTTGCTTAAGCTAAAATTCTTGCTGGGCCCATCTGTTATGTAGAACCGGTTAATCTAAAGTTTTGCAGTTGGAAGGGACTCAAAGATCAGCTAGTCACACTAGGTCAATTTAGAATTGGGTAATTGGGTTTCTTCTAGAATAAGTGCTTTCCCCATGGTTATGAGGAACAAAATTCATACCTGTCCAATGGAAGGCTCTGAATGAGTGTCTTTGGCTTGATGTCTTAACACCTGTATGTGAAAGGCATCCCACCTTCCCTAGTGGGAGATACGGTTACAAACACACATCTTAATGATTGAGAGACTCTAAGGGTAAAGTTATAACTCTGATCTTTTATATGCGAAACTGTTTTGTTCTACGGACTCTGCAACAGCAATGATCAGGTATCTTGTGATGATCAGAGTATATCCTGCTCCTACCTTGACCCAAAATATCAGGTGCATTTGACTTCATTCTCTCAAAGGAGTAAAGGACTGCAGGAATGGCTTCTATCTCTTACACTGCTGTGAGGTTTCAAAGAGAAACTTAGCACATTAAGTCATACAAATCTTTAAGTGAATATTAATTATCCTTAGAGCCAAAGAATGTCCCCAGGGACTTTAGAAACAATCAGCAGACAAGAAGAACAAAAAAATTAATTAATAGATTATGCACTTGCTCTGGCATCAGCTGACGAGGAGGACACCAGGAAAACCAACTTGCAGGGTCTGTGCTATGGGAAGGTCAGGGAGAGCGTGGGGTCAGTGAGGTTTGAAATGGATGGAGCGTGTTCTGTCATACTGTCCGAGGTCATCTCTTCTCTTTTTTCCCTATCTCTTTCCACTATTCTATCTGTGCTGCCAATTACTCATAAAGGAAAGTTGAATTCTCTAATCACTATTGTCCATTTATCTATTTTACCTGTCAGTTCTTTCTTTTTTTCCCAACTCTTTTATCAACACAAGGTGTTGGCAACTTGGTTTTCTGCAAGTCTCAAGTGAAACACAAAAATTTAAATTTAAGGGACTTATTTACTTGTTTTGGAAAAAAAGTGAAATCTATACCAGTATTACCCATGTCTATGAAACACATGTCACTATGGAGTGAAAGGAAGTATATGCTTTATTTTGCTTTCTAGCTTATGTAAATTTTGAGGGCAAACATATATTAACAAATAATAGTAGCCTAGTATAAGGGTTATGGAATTGTAGATCTAAATCATAAATAATAACTATAGTAAAATACAAATATAGGGCTAAAATATTTTCAAGTAGATTCTTAATAAAATTAGTCATGACTTCTCAAAATGTATTGTTTTCAGCAGACAATTGTACTGCAACTTTTTTTTTTTTGCAGTGAAGCAACAAATTGTTATTAGTTTTTATGAGAATTTGGATCATATACAATTTTAGAAAGATAGTGAGATGATGTCTGTGGCTTGTGAATTATTTCATCCCTTTTAAATGGAACTGTTAATCCGGCCATTTACAAAGCTATCCAGATGTTTGAAACATTGCTCTTGGAAGAGAATTTCCACGTGGAACAATGTATTCCCAAATCTGTTGCCTGTAAGTGTCTGTAGAGAAAATATTTGAGGCCAAGAATAGCCAACCCCTAGACAGCAAGTAGAATCTGTTAAAATCAGGGTATTTGGACTTCTTATCTAAGTACCAGGGATGCCTGTGGCTATTTGACCTACTTTTTCCCCCTCTCCTTGTAAAAGAAATCACATTTGTTTCAATGGTATGTAAAGGAAGCAGGTTATAAAACCTTTATTTTATTTTGAAATACCTTAAAATAATCAAGCAATCCATTTTTAAATGTCAAAATTTATTAGGAATATATAAGCCTGCCCAGGTAACTCAAATAGCAACTATACATATGGACGACAGTCTCATTAAATTGGATTGTAAATGGATGGGGACACACGACAGCATCTGACATGCAGAATTGCTCATTCACACAGAATTCATAAAATCTACATCAGCCAAGGTGAGACTCAAATGGGCTGTTGGGAGCCGTTGATTAGGATATGAAAATCATTCCATTATGATACAAACATTTTTCCAAGGGCTCACTCATCTCTAACTTTTTAAGGATAATGTATGCACTTATATTCTAATGACATCGCTTTTGAGAATTAATCTTATTTTTCATAAATTATACCATTTTCACATTACAGGTTTATTGATCTTGTTTCAGTTTAAGAAACATGCAATTTTGTTGGGCGTCTCCTACAGTGGTGTGAGAAAGATAAGGCATTGGGGCTTTAGTTATAAGTGGGCACACATCTCTGATGAGCTAATTTAGAGAGGAAGTCTGAGACTCTAAATCATGACAGGTAGGTCTGGGCAGAGTAAGTACATTAAATCTGGCTTGTTTCTTCCATGTGGCAGAAGTCAAAGTAATGGACATCACTTGGAAAGAATTTATATGATTCCTCTCCACTGCCTGGTTCTCTGTGTGGTCAACAGGAGATTTTCCCTTCCCCAGCACCTTTATTCCTGCCTTACTTTTTCTCTAAGAAGCATTGATTGAAGGGGAGGACTATCAGATCCTGGCCAATAATGGACCCCCTCAGTTTCATAAGCTACCCATCAAGGTGCTGAAGGACTTTCCCGGCTCAGTTTAATGAGAGCGGGAAAGGAAGCCACGTCCAAACTTTAGAGCAGTTGCCCCCTAAAGGGGCGATTGATACTGTAAGCTACCCGAGTGTCCAGTAGCAGCAACACCACCCTTCAGAGTCTTGTCTGCTGCTGTCTGCCTTATTGAGGAATTCCTAGAATTACATTCCAACCAGTAAAATTAATTTGAAAAATGTTAACCTGGTCAACGGAGCTATTTGATTTCTTAAAGTTTTATAACCTATGTGAAAAACTTGACAGTAACATTGATAATTTTCACTGGGAAATCAATAGCTTATGGCTCACAAGTATATTTCCCTTTAGTTATTTTCTTTCTTTTTTTTTTTAAAGATTTGTTTATTTATTTATACAAACAAGCTGGGGTACAGGCCAGAGGTGGGGGGCGGCGAGAGGGTTCACCAGAGACAGAGTGGGGAGCAGAACAGGCAGATCAGAAATACACTGCTGAGGGTAGCAGCGGACGAGGCAGGAGCGGTCTGCCGCACCATGTGGGATTCTCCCCGGCTGGGTGTCGAACTCACATCGCTGCTGCCGACAGCTCCACAGCGCAGCGCTCAACTGCTGCGCCACCAGGGAGGCCCTCCCTTTAGTTATTTTCATAGAATTAAACATTAGTCAACTTTTTAATGGCTGAGAAACTGAGGCAAAAGAAGAAAGGTGAATTAATAGAATTTAAAAAAGCCTCTCCAAAACTTTATTCATATATTCAAGTCTTTTAGATGAGAATATATTATATGGTGTCACTATAGCTGCAATGTATGAACTTGTCTTTATAGGTGAACATCAGATTATCATTGATATATATTCCTCTTTGAATGGTCAGGAAATCCACTAGCCAATCTTCTCTATTTTGAGTATAGTAAGGCAAAGTGTAATTGATTTAGTAGCAGCAACAAACTTAATCCGTGGTTTTAGATTTGTTACATGGTTGGTGGCTAACATATGAGACTAACTGTATTCCTCAGTTGAATCAGTACTTACTTGCCTGCAGGACTGCTATTTGTTGTAAACTATTGGTGTGCATGCTACATTATATGTAATAGACCTAACATCCTTCATTCCTGCTCCATCATCCAGCACATAACCAATTGTTACTCTGAATGTCTTTACAAAAAATTACCCAGTAGAGACCTATTGAAAAGAAAAACTAATATTAATACACATTTCTTTTCTGCTCCTAAGCTTCATATCCTTTGCTCTAGCATCTTTTAATCAACCTTGTCTCCAATATATGTGAGGCACCATGAATATATAATGACCCAGGTTACAGATGAAATAGTAACAGTGATTGCATTCATTTTATAGATGTATCCACTCCTCTGTTTTCTCTAGAAAGAGCATATGTGCCATAATCAATGTCATGCATAATTAAAATGTTTATGTTTGTAAATATAGTCAAAACGAAAAGCAAAATTTCATCCATATGATTGTGCAACCTGTATCCTTCCACATATTAAGGGGAATATTTCCATTCCTGCACTAGCAGATTGTCTGGGGGTCGGAAGGAGTCAGACTACAAATACACATGTGTTGAATTGTATCAAACTGACAAAATATTGACCATGTCTGTCTTCTGCATGAGTCATTCATTCTTTTGAATAGTTACTGAATGCTACGCACTGTACAGCAGCGTACAGAACAGAGTTTCTGTCTGCTTGGAATTACATAAGCCCAGCAGGGGGCTGGGGGCATGGGACAAAAGAGATAGATACGTACAAGTCATATTGTGGAGGGTGATGAGCGCAAAGAATGAATAAGTGGGAGCTGTGAAAGAGAACCACAGGAGGATTTCCTTTAGTAGAAGGAACTGCAAGATGCAGGGTGGTAGTGGAGAGGGTATCTCTGCCTTCGAATTGCCGACAGCCAGGGGTGACTGAGATGCATGCATGTGTTACTAATTCTTTATGAATGTCCTGTATTGACATGACTCTTAAAATTTTGATATTTAGGCTGTGGTCCATGCCGTGAAGAATCTGCTACAACTTGTGTGTAAACGATGTAATTGTGATGGATTACATTTTAGATATCCATTCCCACCATGCCAGTGGGGTCCTCCTACTATTATGCTACTTAAAGACATTAATATAGTAACTATCTACTCCCTGCATTGAAAGATCAAGTGGAAGCATGGTATTCTGGGTAATCACTCAGAATCATTGGCTTCCTGTTCAGTTCCTCTTATTATTAGTTTTGAGAATTCCTTTGGAATTCTTTTTTTTTTTTTAAAAGATTTATTTATTTATGCATGCAAGAGCTGGGGTGTAGGCCAGAGGAGTGGGGGTTGAGAGGAATCACCAGAGACAGAGTGGGGAGCAGAACAGGCAGATCTACTGAAATACACCGCTGAGGGGAGCAGTGGGGAGACAGGAGAGATCTGCTGTGCCATATGGGAACTCCCTGCCCGGGGATTGAACTCGTGCTGCAGTGGCTCTGGATAACTTCATAGTGCTGCAGCTTAACCTGTTGCGCCACCAGGGAGGCCCACCTTTGGAATTCTTTCCATATCTTCTTGGGTCCCTGTTAGTCTTCCTTTTGGTTCTTATGGCGTGTGCCAACAGCCCCAATTGGATAACTGCCTTGGTTACCAGCACCACTTTCCTAGTGTCTGCATTCTCTGTCAGCTGGGGCTGCTGCAATAAGGATACCATAGACTGGCTGGATAAAATAACAAAATTTACTTTCTAATATTTCTGGAGGCCAGAAGACTGATAGCAAGTTGCCTGCATGGTTGGCGTCTGATGAAAGATCTCTTCCTGACTTGTAGATGCCTGACTTCTCTTGTGTCCTTGTGTGGGGGATGGGAGATGAGGAGCGAGGGGAAGAGAAATCGCTGTGTTCTTTTTTTCCAAGTCCCCAGCTTCATGGCTTCATCTAAACTTATTTTCCAAATACCCCTCCTCTAAATACCTTCCCATTGAGGGCTAAGGCTTCAATGTGAATATGAATCTTGGAGGGACACATTTCAGTCCATAGCCAGCATGGAGGTAGAAGTGCCAGGGAGTTCAGGTCCCTTTGGGGAACACTTCAACCAGTGACTGAGTTGTGCCAGAGTCTGAAGTCTCATCTCCTTTGTCTTATGTTAGGACAAAGCAATGAGGCATGATATGCCTTTATTCATAACAAATGTTTTGTGAATGAGACTGAGGATGGGTATTTTCAGAATGAAGGATATTGACAGGATGGGAAGCCTGGGTCCCTTAGTACAGTGTGTGATGGAAAGGAGGTGAGGGCTTGTCTTTGAACATTTGATTCCTGGGAGAGTCAGAGAACAAGAAAGGACGAGATGGGTGAAGAAAAAGAAGGCAGGAAGTCAGTTTAGGATTTTTGCCATTCTCAGGGATGAGGTATAGTTAAAGGTTATCCCTGAGACAAAGGCTTTGTTTTTCTGAATAGTGATTATTGACCCACAGAATAAGGCTTGGCTAAACTATGGTGTTTTCTCTAGTCCAACCAAAATATTTTAAAGTGGAATAAAAGGTATTTTTTGAACACTTTGCCGTCAAAAAAATTATGTACAGATAAATTATATTCAATTTAAATCCTAATTCATATGCTTAAAAGAATAGTTTGACATATTATTATGGTACCTTGCTGGAACCGTAGGTATGAGTGATTTGACAAATCACAGACACAATTTTGTACAACCCCATATAAAATGAAATGAGTCTGTCAAAACTTCATTTTTTATCTACATTATGTCTGTTTATTGTGTGTAATATAAAGTACAGTTTGTATCTTTGGAATTTTCTAATTACATGTAAGACTTACGCTTAATAAGCTAAATATAGAAGTCAAATTCTCTGTCATTTTCAAAATCAACATCATTGATATAGATCCTCAGGTTCCTAACTTTTGAAAACTGCTGTTCCTCTATAGAAGAAGCTCTGCATGAACCAGGCCCACTTCCTCTTTAGTAAACCTCACCTCTCTATCTGCTAGCTCACCCTGTTATCCTGTGTCTTACTCAGCACTGAATCCCGAACATCTGACCACTTTGGTTCATTGTCGATACTTTGCAACTACTTGCTGACTCAATGGTGAGTTGTTCTGCTCACTAAATAGTTCCCAAAGGAATAAAAAATTGCTTTTAACCAGTCTAATTTTTAGGGACTTTCCACTTCCAGCTCTAAAAAAATTTGCCCTGTAGACTTGTGAAGAGTAAATAATCTTTATTTTTCTCTGGCACGTAGAACTCCCATGTGTTGGTTTTTGCCCGTCTGGTCTCTAGGCTAAATGTATAAATATATATTCTTTTTTCCTGTAGCATTAAAATGAGTAGCTTTCAAAGTAGTTGAAAGAGAAGTCAATTGAAGGAAATTTCAGCATAGCCAGTGATTAATGTAACAGCAGGTAGATTACTTTAGTGCTTTTTCCACCAGTTTCCATAGCATGAAAGTAATATTTTCTCCTTTGGGTTTTGTAGCGATGGTATAGAGAGTGGAGGGAAAACAGTAGTCATGGATTTCATCTCCATTAAGCAAAGCCATCGTGATGATGTAGCTCTCATGCAGACCTTACGCTTGAAATGCTGCAACCCAGTTCTTAGCTACGGAGTAGCCTTTATGCTTTACAAAATGATCTAGTCCTGCTGCCAGTGTAAAAAGCTGGTCAAGACTTTTACATTTAAAATGACCACTGTCTAGGGACAGGGAAGGTCTAGAAGTACCTACGCTCTCTGCCTTCAGCAGAAGATCAAAAATATCATACATAGCGCCAGAATAATCACCTGTCTCTCATTTTGATGCAGTCAAGGGCAGCACTAGCATTTTCCTTAGAGTTACTGATGCTGAGTTCTCCGCCACAGGGCATACCCGTGTTCAGTCAAAAGCTGGCTCAGTGGTTCAATCATTTCATTTGAAGTTTCTGCTCTCACATTATATAGAAAAATGCTGGTGTTAAAGTGGGTGTTGCATAAGAATTATTTGTTAGGAGGAAGTAACAAAACCAGAAATGGCATGAAAGACCTATCAGTTATAAAGCAAAAGTTAAAAATGCAAAACCCATCAAGAACTGTGAAGAATGTGAGATTTTACTCTGATTGCAAGTTAAAATGTTAGCCTGCCCAAGTTTCATGGACCCTGGCAGAAGACAGATTTCCAGGTTAGAAACAAAGGACTTCACCACACAGCCAGCAGAATAGGTACCTGAACTTCCCATCTGCATCGATTCCTGCCCACTGACTACATAGTGGGTGACACAGGGCCCAGGTGATGGTCTGAGCACATTGGTGTGTGTGACAGCTGAGAAGCTGAGTTTAGGAAAAGCCTAATATCATGAAGCGGGGCAAGGAAAGCTGCCCAGATTTTACAGTAGGGAGAGATATTATTTATTATTATTTAAGAATCTTCATTTTTCTGTGCAGTACATAAATTTGTCCTTTGTGTCAATTGGAGACCCTCTCTCTTCCAAGGTTCTTTGCTGTACATGCATCTGTGAAAAGATAGTCCAGAATAAAATTGACTTATGCCTGTCAGAGATGTGCAGGACTGTGGCAACTCCATGGACAACTGCCTCTCCATGGTCTAATGAGCCATTGCTCTGGCTCTCCCACACCCTTAGGTGCTGATTTCCATCCTTTCGTGGCACTTCTTGGTTGGTTATGCTTTTGTATATGTATCAACATTCTAGTAAAGTGCCCTGCACGATACAAAATTTTATTAATAAATGACTTTAAACAGTTAACCAAAGGGCTTACTTTTTGAAGCCTGTGTAAGTCACTATTTTCCCCTCAGGAATTCAATTCTGCTTAGCCATCAATCACTCAATGGGAAACTTTGCAAAGGTGGCATATCAGATAAATTCATTAACCAATTTAATCCACTTATGTATACACTAGGAATTGCAGGGGGATATTTTATTGTATTTCCAGCCAAGAGAAGCAATTTAATAATAAATTACATCTGTCATTCCAATCAGGTTTCTGTATTTACCTTTTTTAGGGTCACTTTTATTAGACATTTGGTTCCCAACTCTTCTTGTATATCAAAACTCCTTGGAGATCTTTTATAATATCTAGGTTTCCTGATCACTGCCTCAGAGATTTTTGTCTAGTATGTGTTTCTAGAATATGTAATTTAGAACCTCTTGGGGTGACATGGAGGGGCAGCTTGGAATGGGCACTTAAAGATTTCAACTATAACGTCATAGTTATTAACTCTTGCTATTTATGACTTAAGAAGAAAACATTTAAGATCTAAAAGGCAAGGCAATAGCTGAGGAATAGTCACAACTGTATAATTTTAACTGGGCAGAAATATACATTTTCAGTAAAAGGTATGGAATAAGTTATTTTACACTTTGAGCACCTTTGACATTTTGAGGAAAAGCGTCTGGTCCAGGAACTGCTGGAACAAATCAAAAGGTGTGAAAGGGCTGGTGATTTTAAAAGGCTAGAATTGCCCACAGTTTCTTCAGAATGGGGTTGTGAGTGGAGAGGCCTGTGAGGCAAGCGCAGTGTCATGAACAGTGAGAGCACCATTACGGTGCTTCTCGGCCAGGGTGAGTGGAGGTCACCATGAGGGTGTCAATGGAAGGGGCTCGCCACACAAAAGAAGTAAGAGAAAGAATGAGCAGAAACTTTGTTGGCAGTTTTGAAGACGACTGCCAGGTTTCAGAGGATTAAATAGTGCACCTTTCTAGATTCTAATTCTCAATTCATGTATCACTTTTAGTAGCTTCTGAGTATTATTATTATTATTACTGTTATTATTTTGGTTATTTTAAGTCTGTGTCACTGGCTATTAGTTGAAATGAGGGAAAATAGGAGTCTGGCAAATGGCAGCAGAGTGGAGACTCGGGGTTCACCTCCTCCACATACTCACAGCAAAATAAAGTCAAAAAACCCCTGAGAGAAACACCGACAATGCCAGTGCCTATTCCTAGGAAAAGAGTCAGACAAACTTTAAGTGAACTTGATTTAGAGTGAAAGTGGGGACAGCACAATCCACAAGAGGGAGCGACGGCTGTGCAGAACCCCTGCAGCTGTTCACTCAGGCACATGCCAACACTGACCCAGCACAGACCTGGAGAAGGGGGTGCACGAACAGGCACCGGCACAGAAGTTGTATTGCTGAAGAGTTGCAGAGGTGGGGACATAGAGCAAGGATTACTGGCTTGGGGCTAAGACCTGCAATGGAATAGCTACAGCCTGAATCCGGTCAGAGCACTTGGACTTTCCCATAAAAGAGGCTACTACACAAAGCCCAGGCTGAGAGAGCAGAAGCACTTGCAACCCCCTACCCCACACGGGGATATCCCAACCACCTGCCACCCCCACAAAGAAATGCTTGAACAAAAAGAGCTTGAGCACCTACCAACAGTGGACGTGGACACCTGTATAAGACTCTGTGCTGGGAGGAAAAGGGAACATGCCCAGATTATGACCCATGTCACTTGCAATCCACACCCAACTCTGCATAGAGTGCTCAACGAGAGTCCAGGTGAAAGCGGATACGAGACCATAAGAAACACCAAGAACAGGAGCTGGCTTGGAGGAGGGGACCACCACACTGCTTTGGCACTCAGCATAACAGGAAGCTCAAAGTCCTGAGTATACTGGAGGTGATCATTTGGAGTATCACTCAAGACTTTTTTTAAACCTAGTAGTACCCAACTACTCCAACAATGAAAAAAAAAAAAAACAGTTGCAAATTTATCCTTACTAAACCCCATGAACAATTGAAAATGTGGAGAGAGAAGAGCACAATAGAAATGCCCAAAGAATACCTCAAAAGAGCAACAATTCGAAGGAGTTTTGGAGCACGACAGAAGGGGAATTCAGGGTGACAAGCCTGGCAAGACTGCTGGAAATTAAAAAACAACAGAGGTCATAAAATAACAGGATAAAAGTGATGAAAATTGAGGAAACTACATTTCGAAACAATGGTATTAGGAAGTGCTTTAGCTCATTTGAAAAATAAAGTTGAGGCCCTAATCCCTAGTAGCAGACAAAGAGAAGCAATACAGAGAATTAATGAACGTGAAAACACAATACTGGAGAACACTAGGACAGAACAAGGTAGAGAAAAAAAGAATAAAAAAGTGAAAACAGTGTAAGAGCTCTCTGGAAATAACAGCCCTGAATAATACAGAGAAATTTACATGGCAGGGAACCAAGGATAGCTTCAGTCCAGCAATCAGCGAGGAACTGAATTCCTCATTTAATCAGACTGAGAGGTATGGAATCCTCTCAACCACTGAGTGAACTTGGAAGCAGATCTTGCCCCTTGCATCTTGATTGCTTTCTTGTGAAAGACCCTTAAACAGAGGTCCTGCTAAACTGTGTCTTGAGTTCCCACCCACAGGAGCTAAAAGAACTGTTTTAAGATGCTAAGTTTTGCGATAATTCTGTGATAATATAGTTTTTATTTTATTTTTAGTTTTTCAGTTTGAAGTAACATTGGTTTACAAAACTGTATATGATTTAGGGAAATAGAGTCACACCTACGATATAGATTTCAAAACAGCAAAATGAAATAATCTGGAAAAGGGCTTGAATTTTTTTGTGTGTATTTTCTTGTGTTTTGTAAAAAAAAAAAAAAAAGTTTGCTCATAATTTTTGCTTACCTACCACAAATCACCTACCTCCTTTCCTTCTAATTTGTGGCATATCCAACTTGCTGTAAAAAAGAGACATTTGTAGCTAGACTTTTTGGCATTAAAATTAAATAAACTGTGACTTGTGAGGCGCTAAACTCTTTGGGAGTGTGGGCCTTCAGATTTGGTACATGGACTTCTTGACATTTATCTTGGCAGCTAGATGCCATTTTATTTTCTGGAAGTTTCTTTGCTGTGTTTCCGCAAAAGAAATCTCCAAGGCAATCATTAATTTGAGTGTTTTTTTTTTTTTAACTTGAAATGTGTGTGTGTGAGAGAGAAACAGAGAAATAAAAAGTGAATTAGGAAACAGTGCTCACACTTTGGATTTAGAACACATTAATCCTGAAGTAATATTGAAATAGCAAGAGTTTGAGCATCCTGAAATAGTTGCAGTGTTTGTCTTCAGATTCAACATTTTACTTCACAGATTTTCCATCTTTGAGGTCACATCTAATATTTGAAGAACGAGTGATTCAAAATGAGGGCAGAAATGTTAGATTCTGTTTTCAGCAGATCACAGGCGACAGAAGGTCTTGGGATTTATTTCTGCCTCCGCAAGCAACTTGCACTGTGGTGGAGTTTGCTCTCGTTAAATTTCTCTGAAGATTGCCACTAACAACCTGGGCCAACATGCAGAGTTTTCTAGGGGTAATTCATGTTTGTCAATACCCCAAGACCCTTGACCTAAAGGTACAAAGTGTTATTTTCAAAGTGAGGTACAAAGTGTTATTTTCAAGTGACTGAACATCTCACCCCCCTGAACTCTACAGAATAAAGTGGTTTGCCTAGTTTACTTAACACTTCTTGTGTTTGGTTTTACTGATTGCTAGACATGAAAGAAATAGAGAAGATCCAATAGTTGTTTTATTCTCTTGTTTTAAGAACATTGTGCCACATAGCAAATTTCACACTGAATTTGAGGGTATTCCTTTTTGTGTTATTCAGTGTTTCTTCACTTTCCATGAATCTGTTTAGTTTTATGGATCTTTATTCTAGTGGCAACTTAAAACAAAGGGCAGATGCCCTTGGAATTGCCTCAATAACACCAGGCCACCAGGAGGCTCTGTCAATTATGCACACATGACATGTCTTACCTGATACCTGCTGAAGAGACAGGGGACGCTACCCTTCAGCAGCTCTTCAGGGGTATTACTCCCTCTTACCTCCATGTCCCCTTTCAGTAGAGCTCCTTCAAAGATATCTTTATCCTGTTAACTTTTTGCAAAATGTGAGACAGCAAGGCCAAGTGGCTTTCACACAGCAGCTTGGAAGAAGAGGAACATGTGTTGAAACTGTCACTGATTTAAACTCTCTTTCACTTTAGAATGTCTTACACATGGTGTGAGGGAGGAGGGTTTTGAACACACATACTTCAGTAGGCATTGAATTGCCTACACAATTGCCTTTCTCTAAATTTGTCTCAGTGCTGAGAAAAACCTTATTGCTGACTTCTTAGGCTATACCCTGAGTGTATTTTCTGATTTTTTTCGACCTGTTCCAGGTACTGTGGTTGGTTATTTGCTATACCTCACAGCCATTTGATTAGCCTGTATAAATGTCAGCCTAAGTGAATGGTTTCGCTTTATGTAGTGTCTGGAAGTCTAACTAATGGTACCATTATAAAGTGCAGGAAGGAAACAACTATAAGAATCACAGTCCTTTGTGGAAATTGTCTTGTTCCTTCTGATTTGTGAAGTCTACCAACTGTTAAGAGTTCCTTGATAGAGCCTAACTGTCCTTGAACACGGGAATGGAGTTGAGTTTTAATGAAACTGAGTGGTAAACTGTACAGTGTTCTGTAGACCTACATCAGTTGGCAGGCTGGCAAGTTAGGAGTGGCAAAACATTCACACCCATAAAGTGTCTCTTAAAGTCATCTACTTCAAATGTTTTTTCTATCATTTTACCATATTTGTCCCAGCTCCTTAGACTCAACACCTTGTGAGGAATTTTAACTCAATTTTTATTAGATTTATTTATTTTCATACACTGTTGTTAATTTTTGGACAGTATTTGATCTCTCCTCTCTGGTGTAGTCTCTTGCCACTTTCTATTAATCGTATGCAGCAAAGCTTCTCTTTGCAAAGACTCTTTGCAAAACTCCTGGAGTTTCTCCTCTTTCGTTTCTATCTTATCACTTCCTACCAGTTTTTTTCCCCCACAACTCTGCCAGTTTCTTCTTTGTCTCCTTCATTTTCTCTTCTTCCTCTGATTTTTAACTGATGTTGTGTCTAGAATTTTGTCTTCTTCCATTGCTCACCTCAGGCTACATTAATTTCCTGAGAAATCTACTCATTTTATAATAGCTCAAATACTAATAATTCCCAAACTCACATGTCTTGTCTTGATCATTTTGCTAATGTTCAGATTTATACACCCTGTTTTATGCATTTGAGTTTTTTGTAGATACATCGGATTAACCATGTTTAAAACGGAATCCACTGTTCTTCCCCTTGAATCAAGCTCTTCAATTCTAAATGGCAATTATGGACACATCACTGAGCCAACTGACAGACAGTCTGCAATCATCCTAGATATTTCCGTATTCATTTTTCCTAGCCAGTCAATTCCCATAACCTTTTCATCTTACCTCTCAAATTCTAGACTTTATTTTTTTAATCACTATTATTGCTGCACAGGATAATATTTATTTCTCATTAGGATATTATAAGAGTATCTAAAATAGGCTTTATTTTTCCAGTGTCTCTTGTCCTAATTTATGACTCAAAACACTTCTAAAACACAAATCTGACCATGATGCCCTTACAATTGGAATGATATTCTTTCCTCTATAAATTCATGACACCCATAACATGATCTAAAAGACTTCCTGTGTCCTCTATAGTATGTCCTGCCGTCTGACCTCTCCCACCAGCCATTAGTAACTCAACCCTCAGGACTAAGATCAAACATAACTTACACAAAAGAACTTCTTTTTCACACTTATGCTGGGTTTGGCACTTTTCTTACTATCATCGTAAGATACTCACAATATTCTCATTGTACTTGTGAAGTTGCAGGAGAATTAGGTGCATCATTCTACGGGGTCCTCAATAGCATCATTCCTGCTACCTTGTGCTCCTAGAGCTTAGAGCAGAGTCTGTGTTACAGAGCACCCGATATAAAATGGGGTGCCTGTCTGTAGGTTCTCACCTGTGTGCTTAAAAGGTACTTATAATAAGACTCAACTGCAGGCACACACAATAAAATTAATAAAGAGTTCATTTGCAAAAGGGAAGGGGGAAAAAAAGAGAATGAATTGGTGAATGAGTCCTACCAGTTCTGCTGAGCTAGAATCCCAATGGCTCACTCAAACCCGGCCAACAGCCAAGAGAGCACCCCCAGCCCACATGTCTGGTTATATATTCAAACATGGCTGCTCAATTTCACCCTCAGTTCCCAGTATCCTCCCTTCAGTGATGATGGCATTATGGGATTGTAGTCCTCAGGCTGGTGTCGGAGTGGGGTCTGTAAAAGCCTATCCGTGCATTTTATCCAGTCCATCCTTTCTCCCCCAACTTCTAGACCACATTTTTTGCTCACCAAACATTGAACTGAGCTCGAATGGGGTAACTTCTTATGACTTCAAACAAATGCGGCAATAGCTTCATTTCAGATCTCTCACCTTTCGCATGCTTTCCTTTGCCATCATCACTCATTGTTCAGTCATCAAAACTTTCAATTTTAACTCAGCTGTTAGCATTTACAATAGGTTTTTACAATACCAGCTCATTTGATAGTTTTTGTTCTTCTTCCTGCCTGAGTACTTTTCCTTCTTTGAGTCTTAATTGAAATTTTAATTTTTAAAGGTTCAAATCATGACCATCACTTCAGTGATATCTATTACAAGAAAAGACAGCACTCTCCCTCAGATTGTATATTTCTAATAAACATCATAGTTATGCTTTTACCATATCCACTCTAAATGTCTCCCCCATGTTTTTCTGATTTTTAAGCTGCATATTTTACCATCCCAACTAGTTTTAGAGTTTTTCAAAGGTAAAGACTAAAATTTCTTTCTCTATTTTTCATACAAGGGCCTTGGAACAGAATAGATTCCCTTCGTGGGTGGCATCTATTAAGATTTTCTTCTCCTTCTGTGAAATAAATTTATTTTCTCTCATATTTAAATTAATTCCTGGAAGATAGTCAATGTAACTTTAAGTTTCCTTTCTTGAAGTACTCTTGTAGTATTTTTGGAGGGTCCTTCCAATATTCAGAAAAAGTCTTTTTTCTGTATTATAACATTGACTTTGACCCAGTCCATAAAAATGTGTTTGTTCTACAACTAGTGAGATTACTATTTCACGTACAAACCATAATTTCTAACATAATACTTTGTATCATTATAATGGCAAGTCAATAAACTAGATCTGAAATCGAAGATAGGTTGAGCTGTTTTTGTTTTTTAATCCAGTTGAGTAAGGTGATAGAAACATGCTATTTGAAAAAAAATTAGGTTAGCACACAGGTTTACCTTCCATTGATTACCTGCTATGGATTTCTTTCAATTTCCGTACACATTGGCGGTATTATGTAAAAATAATGAGTGCCTGTACTATGGAGGCTAGGTCTTTGCCTAAAAAATACTGAAGTGATTTTTAAAGCGAACAAAGTTGGGAGAATAATGACTGTAATGCAAAGATAAAGTGCCACGTTCTGTGTAATGAGATTTGTGTATCTAACAACCACTTTTTCATGGCTTAATTGGGTAGGATTTATGCTTCAGATTAACATTTCACAAGCAAGCAAATTTCAGAGATTTTTAAAATTTAAATCTGGTGGTAACAACAGCCCCCCCTAGGGAGTCTTAACATTATTTACAAAGTCAGTTGGGTGTGGTAGAGAGCCTTCTTTTTGTCTCATATAACTCAAACTCTATTTCCCAGCTTTTTCACAGTGCTCTGTAGCCTGTAACTTAAACAGCATATATCAGGCACTCTACAGTCTGCTCTTCCCATCAGGGGGCTTTTGCAATTGACTTGCTGTCCTGGTGAGAAGATGAGCAAATTGGTATGGGGCAAAAGGTCAATCTGCATTCATGGTGTGCTAATGTTTTTGTAGATGAAAAAAATTACAGTAACTCTCCTGGATATACCACACACTGTATGCATTAAAAAAAATAAAACACATCCAAAATCTTTGAAGATATTTTAAATGAAATTGGACTGGCAAATTTATCAAATTTACTTATTGACAGCCTTCTGCGTCCAATTTGAGAAGTACTTTTATGTGAAAGAATGTTGTTGTGGAACTAGCCATTCAAAAAGGGCCCTCAGCAGACAGAGGTGCCCAGCTTGTTTCATGTTTCCATTTATTAAGCCCATATCCAATGGGTGACAATTTAATAAGAGCTTCCAACTATTATTTAATTTTTAATGAGCACACTACATCTGAATTTGAAAACATTAAGTCCTAGTGTTTGGTTTCAACATTTGCTGTGCTGCTGTATCAAGGGGATGTTTCTGGTGAAATCAATTAATTAGCAGTCAATCACAAGGGCCCTGTCATTTGGAGACTTGAGCCAATATGCACCATATAAACATGATTAATAAAAGAACACCCTGGAGCAAAAGAGGTCAATTGCTGCATCATGACATTAAAAATTGGATTGTGTCATGTCAACAACTTTAATTGAGTTAAGTGTTCCATGAAAAGAATTGGAAAAGTCAAAATGAGAAACAGGGCCTTTCATTATCCCCCAAATTGTTGATGCAAGATTTTTTTTTTTCCAACTGAAGGAATTTTGCCTCCCTAAAAGAAATATCAAAGTGTCAGTTGGTCTTCCTGAAAAAGAAGATTAAACATCTCCATCAATGGAATGACTAAAACTTGATGTGATATTAATTGGAGCCTCACATCTTCCTGTTCTTTTTAATTTTGAAACGATAATAATAATAAATTCAACAAGAGAATTTCAGAAGATGTAATTGTTAAATTCTGAAGAGGAATTTTTATAATTATGGGTTACTTTTATCAACCTGCCCCAAACATTCTTTTTTAGATGACTAGAAAAATAACTTTTTGTTACTTAAAAATCTATGAATAATTTCTATATGCTATAAGATATATAGAGCTTGTGTTCCAATTTGAGTAGTTTTAACAACTGCATACTTTTTAAAATAAATGATAGAGTTTCAGCTTTCCAGGAAGTTTTCCTTCTGACCCTTTCTAATTAGTCACTCACCACCACCAGATGCAGCCACTTATTTCTATAACCATGTTAGTTTTATCTGATCTAGGACTTCTTGCAACTTCATAAATGTCTGCTCACAAAGCGATCCAAGAAGTAATAGAAACAGGGGACAATGGTGTAGTGAAGAATAGATTTGGAATTCTAGCGGTGACCTTAATGTAGTATGTACACATATTGCATCTCAATATGTGAAACTTACATAATGTGATAATGCAATGTTACTTGAATAAAAAAATTAAAAATTAAAAAAAGATAAATGAAGTCAGTAGACAGCTCCTATTTATTGCTGATTATTACTCTCTTGTGTGGCTATAACTCAGTCTGTTTTTCTGTTTTCCTACTGATGGACATTTGGGCTGTTTCCAGTTGTCCTACACTTTCAGAAATTGCTCTATTAAATTTCACTTAATAGAAATGCACAAGTTCTTTATCCTGCTGTTCTCCCACCTGGGCAACTAAAGGTTCTTCTGAAGAGGGGGAGGGTGATGTTAAATGGGTGATGGAAAAAAGATATTTGTAATTGATGAAAGTTTAGCCGTGAGTGTTAATGCCTTAGAACAGTTGTACCTTACTAAAAAAAAAAACCCATAATTGCATTAGGATTCTTATTTATAACATAAACACATGAATAGTTGGCAAATTATAATGATAATGCATAAGATGTAGTTTGTACAATTTGAATAATACTTAAAAAACATATTGTATGCAATAAAATGTCTTCTAATGACAGAATTAAAATGTTTTTCACTTATTGATGTGCCTTAATCTTTCTTTGTTCTAGAAGTTTAAGGAAATCAGGGTATGCAAAGATACAGGTTTGTGTGCATATATTTTTAGCTATCAAGAAAATGCATGTTCTAAAATGCCATAATTATGTATGAAGCAATACCTCTGTCCAAAAGGCTATAATTATTTAGAATACAGTGGGCATGCTGTTAGCATAATTTACTTCATTGTTCAAAATAGCCATAGAAATGGTCCTACTTCAGATGATTGACAACTACTTTAAAAGTCACAAGAGATGGGCCCAAATATCAAATTAAAGACATGCCATAACACATTTTTTTAGCCTGTCATTTTGCTGTATCTGATTTCACATTATGATTCTGATATGAAGTTACATTTCCATAATGGGTGACTTTTTTCTTTCCCCCTTCAACTGTTAGCTGTTTGGGAACATGGCATGTTCACCTTTGTGTTTTTAAATCCTTATGTCCAGCCTGATGCCTAGTACAGGTGGGAAATAAACATCGGTAGTATGATTGCATGAACATAACACTGGGGCAGGGCTTGGTTGACGCTTGGTTGAATCCTTTCCTATTTTGCACAGCATGAGCTGGTACACCAGTCAAAATGATCAAAGGAATGACAAACTTTTCTTGACTTTTGGTAATTTATTTAAAATAATTTTCCTTACTCAATCTTTATAATACAGGAACCAGACTGGTGTGATGTTATCTGGCAAATGCTTACCATTTTCCTAGCATGAAACAGATTTCTGCCTTTGTTTTGAAGAAAATTGGTTTCTAGAGCCTGGAGACTAGATAAATATACACAGGAGCACTGCTGATTGTTTTCAGCTGGAAGGGGTCTCTATCCTCGCCCCACCCTTTCCCCCATCTCCACTTCCTTGGCTCCCTCTTTACTCTGCATCTGACTGTAACATGCCACAAAATTTTGCCAAATAAGTAGGTATTTATTTCTCCTCAGCTTACTCAAACTGGTGCAATATCAACACAACTGGTTACATCCTTGTTTCTTAAATACATTTCTGGGCTTCCCTGGTGGCACAAAGGGTTAAGTCTCAGTACTATGAAGCTATCTAGAGCCACTGCAGCTCGAGTTCAGTATCTGGCCAGGAAGGAAGCTTCCCACATGGCGCAGCAGACCTCTCCTGCCTCGCCTGCTGCTCCCCTCAGCAGTGTACTTCAGTAGATCGCCTGTTCTGCCCCCCACTCTGTCTCTGGTGAATCCGTTCACGCCCTACCCCACACTACTGGCCTACACCCCAGCTCTTGTATGCATAAATCAATAAATATTTTAAAAAATACATTCCTTTCCTGACACCCTCAGTTTTTTTTTTTTTTTGTGACCCTGAGGTTCCTTTTCTCCTTTCTCCATCTTTTGGTTTCTCCTCCTCAGGCCACCTCAGTTTTTGCCTATGCCCTGTCTGGGTCTGTTCTTCTATCTTTTCTCCTTAGAAGAATTGCAGCAATTTCCAAGACAGATAACGTTCTTCACAAAACAGATAACTTCTCATTTTGCATCTCCAGCCCAGAGCTCTGCCTTAAGTTCTGGACATACACATGCAATTGCCTATTTGACATCCCTTTTTAGATGTCTCACGGACATCTCAAATTAAACAAGGATTGCAGAAGAGAAGTCTTTGAGTTTTGTCAGGCAAAATGTTCTTACCATCCTACTCCAGTAAATAGGAATTCCATCTACCCTCATGTTGAAACTAGAATCCTGAAAGTCCTCATGGAATCTTCTTTCTTCCCATTCTTTCAATTTGTCAGCTAATTCTGTCAGTTCTAGTTTCAAAGTATACCTTGTAGACATTGAATTCTCTCCACTTTTCATCTGTTTCCATCTTGCTGGGACCACCCTCCTCTATCTTCTGAAATACAGCGATTGCCCCAATTGTCCTTTGTTCCTCCTCTTTCCCCTTTAAATCAGTTCTCCATACAGCAGCATGAGGAATGAGATTCCAAAAGCACCAATTCTAAAGCTGTATTGCTTCATTTGAAATGTCTCATGATTTCTCCACGCACTGAGAAAAGAGTCCAGACTTGTTGCACACACAGTATAGCCATGCAAATCCTAGTCTTAGTTTATTTCTCCAGGTGTAGGAATTGACTCTGTTCCTTCTGTGAGGATTAATAGTATTAATAGGTATTAATATAGTATTAATATGAACTTTTAAAATACGGTGACTGCTTCCTGTTTCCTGCTCTCCTTGTCACAGAGCCGTGAAGCGTGACGTAGAATACCTACACTCTGCAGTCAGGCTTTGCAGCCTGCACCTTCCACTTACCCACGGGGTGACTTTGGGTAAACCTGTCAAGTTCTGTGTGTCCATACATATTTGCTCATCCTTATGGGAAATGAGGAAAATAACGGTTGCAGTCTAACAGAATTCCTCTGAGGCAAAATAAAAAGTTTAGAAGAGTGCCCAGCAAATCAGAGAGTTCAGTTAAAGTCACTAGAGCTACCTATTACAGTGTTCCCTGGCCCTCACTTCTGCCTGCTTCTTATCCTTCAGCAGTCTAAGGCTCTTCTGCCTCCAGGAAGCCTTTCCTGAACATCTTGGCTGAAACTAGCTCTCCTCATCATTTTCCTCTCTCTCTGAAAGTAGAAAGTAGGTTTTCCTCTCTCTCTGAAAGTAGAACATTTCTGTTTGGTATGGTTTAGTAGGCTTTCTCTTTTTTTGGTCTGTAAGTTCTATTCCTATTAGTTTATATGGACAATTTTTTTTTGGCATTTCCTGACCTGAAAAATAACCTAACAAATCACAAGATAGGAATTTATGATTTCTGAATATAGGGGAAACTGTATTGCATTCCTTCATTTCACATCTATTTAGAACTTCCCACAATGTGCATTTATTTTATTTACTTTGTTCTTTTTTTATTGTTATTTATATCTTTTACGTTTTGTATTCCCCTTGGGTAACCCACCACCAGTTCACCTGTGACCCATCTCTGTGTTACTTTATTCTTTTTTATTCGTGCTTCTGTCTGTTTTTCTGTCTCTTTCTTTCTAGTTCTATTTCTGTCCTTATCTCTAGTTTTCTATATCTCTTTTTCCTTCCTTTTGATTGCTTAATTGCATATTCTTATAAGACAGGGGTCATGCACCTAACTTAGTGCTTGGCACATATTTGGTGTTTGTATATACTTTTTGAGTGAATCAGTAAATGAAATTATTGTAGCTGAGAATTGATATCCACATTCCAGCCATAATGGTAAGACAGTCATATCGATTTGTCATCTATCAGTGACAGATGCAACACCAGGGCAGAGGTGAGAAAATAGAGAAAGTTCTCTAAGCATCCCAAATTGAGAGAACCTGTGACTCAAGAATGCTCTCTATTTATAGTTGGAATGGTTTACATCCTAAGATTCCTATCAATAAAATGAAGTTAGTTTGCATATTTTTACATAAGTTCATATAGCTTTTGTCAGACTTTTTAATTCTCCTATATATGAATATACATTTCCATTAGATATACAGTTCTCAGTTTCTATTGGAGAAAATTATTCTGCCCTTGAATTGAAAAACATTTAATTGAGCAATTTTTTAATCTTACTGATTATTCAGTGATATAACTTGTGACGGGGCATTGAAATCAATCAAGTGAAGAAAGCACATTTCCATGTGTTGATTTTGTTTTTAAAAATGCTTTAGTTTTAAATCTAGACCTAGGGATAAGAGACAGCATTTTCTAACAGTCTCTTTCTGTACTGGCTTATAATTGACTGTCATTTCAGTGACTCAAATAAAAACTTGTAGCCAACCCTTTGTAAGTTCATATAATATGTTTATTCTGTTAATACAGATATTTTATTTAAGTATAGTCTCTTAAAATTAATTTATTCATGTAAGTATAATATATAGAAAATTTCACAAATATTAAATGTGATGTTTCATAAAGTGATTTATCTATGAAACTATCATCAAATTAAATAGTATTATATCACAGTCCCGTAATCTTGCCTTTCTTACCCTCTTCCAGTTATGTTACCCACTGTCTTCTAAATAGGTAAACAGATTCTAAATTCTAATATAGAAAAGTTTTTTTAACTTTTGAATATTATACAGCAACAGAAAATATGTGCTTTTTTGTTTCTTGTTTCTATTGCTCTGTATTTCTTTATGAGATTAATGTGCATTGTTAAATGTAATAGTAATTTCTTTTAAATTGATATGAGTTTACATCTTGTTATATGTGTTTGCATCTTGTAGATATTTTACAGATTAGATTTTGTTTCAATGATTTTATAGACATGCCATAATTTATCTATTTTAATTTATCCTATTATCTATTGGTAGAAAATTTCTTTCAGTCTTTGGCTACTATGGATAATATTCCTGTATCCATACTCAGGTCTTTAAGGACACATTGTACCCTTTCTGGGCATGCAATAGAAATAGAAATGCTGGGTCATGGAATATTTGTATTTACAACTTTAGAAGATAGGGTTTAAAGTCATATCACCAATGTGCACCTCTCTTAGCAATGTTGGAATGTACATCGGTGTTGAAGTTCGGGATTCTTTACCGAACTCAACCAAATATCGTCAGTGTTTTTAATTTTACCCATTCAAGGGGGGTGTTTGGAATCTCATTATGATGTTAATAAACATTTCCCTGATGGCCAGTGAGACTGAATGTATTTTTTGGCATCGGTTAGCCTTATTTGTGAAGTGCTTACTTCCTACTTTTGTTCTTATCTCTGATGAGATTTCTTTTTCTTGTTGAGTTGCTGGAAGTTCTTTATTTAGTCAGCATAAGAAACATTTTTGAGCTCAGTGTACTATGAACATATGTCTTACTCACTAGTTTGTTTTTGACTGTTAATTTTCTCCTTTGATGAAAGGAAGTTCTTATTCTCAGTGTAGTCTGAATTATCAATCATTTTAGTTTTAATGGTTTTATGTCCTATTGAAAAAATTTTCACTGTCATGAAATCATGTTGTCTTTTTATGTTATAAAAATTTACCTTTTCTAGATTTAGATCTGTAATTCATATTGATTTTGGATATAGTGTCATATTTGTTTTATTATATTTATTGTTTACTTGACACCATTTATTGAAATAATGATTCTGATTCCACTGATCTTAGTGTTCCCTTTTCACAAACTAAATGCTTATTTATTTCAAATAATGTTAGGAATATATTTTAATGAGACAATATCTATAATTAATACCATTAGCCTCATTGGTACTCTCTAACAGTGATATTTCAATGGTAAATGTTAAAATTTGGAACATTTATGACTCTTTTTAAAAACTTCATTGTATTAGGGCCTCCCTGGTGGTCTAGGGATTAAGTCTCAGTGCTATCACTAAGTGCTATCACTGCTATGGGCTGAGTTCAATCCCTGGCCAGGGAGCTAATACACATATAGTGCAGCAGACTTCTCCTGTCTCACCTGCTAATCCCCTAAACAGTGTATTTCAGTAAATCTGCTGGTTCTGCTCTCCACTGTCTCTGGTGAATCCTCTCACCTCCCCCACCTCTGGCCTAAACCCCAATTCTTCTATGCATAAATAAATAAATCTTTTTTAAAAATAAACTTCATTGTATCAAAGAGATAATCTAATGAAAGCTTTGAACTTTATTCACAAAAAATACACATTACAAAATTTTGAATTTTTTTTAAAATCTTATTTTTTTTAAAAGATTTATTTGCTTATGCATACAAGCTGGGGTACAGGCCAGAGGCATGGGACATCGAGAGGGTTTACCAGAGACAGAGTGGGGAGCAGCACAGGCAGATTGATGGAAATACACTGCTGAGGGGAGCAGCGGGCGAGGCAGGAGAGGTCTGCCACGCCATGTTGGAATCTCCTTGGCCAGGCGTCGAACTTGTGTCACTGCTGCCGACAGCTCCACAGCGCAGTGCTGCGCTTAACCGCTTCGCCACCAGGGAGGCCCTACAAAATTTTTTAAAATATACATTTAAAATTGTTTGTGAATACCTTACTGTTTATAATTCTGATTTATGAACCCCTGACATGTGATATCCCATAAATGAATAATGCCTTATGACGGTGTGAAATGAAAATTAAAATGGAATCTTCAGAGAGAAAAGAATGAAGGAAAACAATTAGTGATTATTATGAGCATGCATTTGCATTTCTTTCACAAAATATTTAAATTTGTGGCATACCTAAATTAGAGACATTCATTTTTTCAACAAATAGATGTTGACTCTGTACTATGTGTCTGGAACAAAGAAAGAATGTTGCACTTGGTGTATAGTGGGTAAAAAACCAAGCTTTGATCAAACAGTAATTAATCTTTTATAATAAAACAATTTGAGAAAAGCAGATGCTGTTCTAAGAGTATAAGTAATCTAAGCTAATTGTTTGGCAAGTATATAGGGAAATATTTGGTTTAGGACAGGACATCTTAGTTGAAGTCTGAATCATGAATATGAATTATTAATTAAGAGGGTTGAGTAGAGAACATTTCAATGAGAAGAAGCATCAGAAACAATGTCCATAAATTTGACAAAAGCATGATTATCTTAAGAGAAAAGCTACCATGAGCTGCTGGTATCTAACAAACCAGGGAGGTGTGGCACCTGGCAACCCAGAGATTTAGACTGGATTGTGGCATTTCTGTAAAGGCCTTGGAAGAGGGAGATCAGCAGTCAAGAAATGCTGATGTTCTGCTTCAGGTAGTATCACAAGATATGATGAGAAGTGATGAGAAATAGAAGAATATATTGGTGAGAGTAGAATATACAGGATTTGGTAATAAAGATTTGATACAGGAGGAAGTCCTAAGAACTATTTGTATGATTTTGGTTTAGACATCTGAATAAATGGATAAAATTCATTGAGAGAGGAACAACTATGATATGACCAATGGATCTGATCTTTTTTGCCACTGGATGGATAAAAATGGAAAGTGGAGATCATGCACGTAATATTGGATTTGATGAACTTCAACTGACTATAAGGTGCTATATGGTAACACTGAGTTGACAATATGTGGATTGTTCTGGAGATCAGGGAGAGAGTCTGACCAGAAGGTATACATGTGGAAGTCAGTGAGATTTCGATGACTTTTGAGGGTAGGTATAGACGAGATTGTTGAGGGAGTCCTGCAGGATATGTATTAAGAGTGTGATCTTTATTTTTCCTTATTCCAGTTGGTTGTGTTTGAAATCAGCTAATTAAATAAAGTTTCACTTGAGAGCAAATATATTACAGCCCTCTTGGTCACTGGTAGTTTATCAAGTTTGTTTAGGAGGGTAGAGGCCTAAGCAGAGAGATGGGACTTTCTATTAAGAAATTAAGAAATGACGACTTTGGAAGTATCCTTTATCCAGACCATTGCAAAGAGTTTTGTCTTTTTCTTTCCTTAAATCAGAAATTTTGCATCCTCAATGGATTATGGTAACTATAGGTTATTGTGTAGGAAGATGTGTGTGTGCAGCAGTGTGTGGTGTGTGTGTGTGTGTGTGTGTGTGTGTGTGTGAATTTAACTGCATATTAAATGCTGAAAGTACATCTATAGTACTTGGTCTTTAACCTTTCTCCATCAAAATTTCAGTTATAAATACTGCTTAATGTAATAATACAAAAGTACTTTCAAGGCTTTCAAGCTGTCTCTAGAACGAGGAAAATGAGTTCTGAGAAAATGGACCATAATATAAGATATACTGTTTTTTGGGTTATAGTAGAAGAAGAGTTTTAGAAAATGACTGCTGGGTATCTGAAGAATAATACTATCATAATGATCCTGAAGCTGCTAAAAAAAAAAAAAAAAAAAAAAAAAAAAAAAAAAAAAAAAAGCAATGCCAGAGGGCTCCACAGTTTTGCCCAAGATTAATCAGTTGGTCTGTTACCTTCCAGTACCTGCCACAAGTATTTCACCTGTTGATTAGGCATCATTGCAATACTCTCACCTCAATACTATTGATACATCAGACTGGGTAATTCTTTGTTATGTGCTGTCCTGTGCATTGTAGGATATTAAACAGCATCACTAATATCCTACCTGGTGCCAGTTGCACAGCTGCCCTAGTTATAACAACTGAAAAAGTCTACAGATATTTCCACATGTCCCCTCTGAGTGGGCAGGGGTGGCACGGAGGGGGCTAACATGTCCCTCTTTGATCCTACTGACTTATTGAATGAACAAATGTTCCCTTCCTGACAGATAATGACGATTCTGAGTTTTTGTTGTCTTTACCACCGATCGCCGGGGTGATGGAAGGGCCTTAATCTATGGGCAGAAGTAGGGAGAGAGTCTCCTGGTGACCCTGTGTCCAGAGACAGATGCCACAGGTCAAATCAGGTGCTTATGGGCACACTGAGTGAGGAGCAGTGAGACAGGGTGCTGGGCTGTGCGTTGTCTGCTAGCCACTTGGGGTTCATCCGGGGCACGCATGCAAGCCTATTTTATGTCTTCTAGGCTTTATGAAAGAAGGTTTTCACAAGATGACAGTGGAACCCTTGTGAGATATCTTTGCAGATAGGTCAGAGATCGACTCCAGAGGTTAAAAGTTACCATTTAATTGACTCCTTTCCCTTTAGGTCAAATTACTTACAAAGAACAGTCTGAAAAATAAGGGAGTGAATCTGCCATTTCATGAGCACGAAGTTTCCTTTGAAAACATAAAATTTAATGACCAAATAAGAAGCAGTTAATGAACCGTCAGTTTGACTTTGCCTCTCTATGTGACTAGTAATATTATCTGACATATTTCTAGTCTGGCTAGTCCTGTACTCTGAATATATCAGCAGACATCTGCTGTACAACACTAAGGATTATACAGTACTTAATTGAGGCTGCAAGGCTTTGTAGTGCCTTTGCTTAACTCCACATTCCTACCATAATACCCACATTGAGGGAGACAATGGAGATGCCCACAGGCAAAGGTGGTTTCCTAGAATAGCTCTGCCTGGAGGAAGAAAACAATGTGTTCCTCACCAGCATTTCTCCAGGTGGCTTTGACCATAATATCTAGATTCTTTGGAAAGTTCTAGCAAACACAGCTAAACTGGCTCCTAATGTGACACGTAGTAGGATGGCAGCCAAGGAGAAATGTGTATTGTCATGATGATAGAGGGAGAGAAAACCATGCTTCCTGCGAGCAGCAGTGGAAACTTGGTGACCTAAATGAACTGAACCAGAAATCCATTAAATGATTTAATTTGGGGTCCGTTCAGCTATCGATTATGCTTACAGTACTGGAGCAGCAGCAGGAGAAATATCAAAAGCAGCGATGAAAGCCTGAGTCAAATTATTAAGAGGAATTAGTACTTTATAAAGTGAATCTGAAATGAAAGGGCTAAAACAGCTAGAACAATAATTTTCTGACAAGGCTGATTTATTCCTTGTGCAATGAAAAAATAAAAAGATTTCTGCAGATTGTTCATGTCAAAACACCAGAATCTGTCGTCTCAGCATCTGAAAGCATTGGGATGTTCAACATTTTTTGCCTTTCAAGAAAAGCTGAAAACAAATGAACAATGGGTTCGTATACAGCGCACCATGAGCTTGTTCATGCTAGAGGGGCTGGACAGGGTACAGATACTGCATGCAATGGCAGTGACAATACGTAGTTACTATAAAGCTCACATTCACATTAAGAATAGTAAATGTAGTAGGACCTGTTCCCTGTGAACTCAGTAGTGTCATATTATTTGTATAGTAACAGAAAAATGTATCACTGGTTTTTCCTCTTAGAGCTGTACTATAAGCAAGCCATAACTCTAGATTTAAAGCAAAACCCATAAGCAAAGGAACAAAGTTCAAGCCCTTTATTTCAGGTAATGGAAAAATAGAATTATGAAAGATTCCTACCATAATTTAAGGTATTGAGAGCAGAGAAGCATGGGTAGAACTCCATAAAAATTCTCCAGATTTATGGAAGAAGTCTATAAGGTTTACTTTTATTCTCACTAAGAATGAAACACAGAAAAAATTCAAGACTGGGCATTTTGAGGGACACACTCATATCAGTACTGTAGAGAAAGGATAGAAAAGGCTCATGTGACTGTGATATTTTATTTTCAATGACTCTTAGACAAAGTTTTGTCTTTGGCTCTCATGTGCTCTTAATGGTGAGAAAGCAGATGTAAGCACCCACTAGACACTAAACTAAGACAAAGAGTTGACTTTTTTGCAAGCATGGGGCTTATCTAGCTTTGATCCAAATATAGAAGAGAAGAATTTTATAATCAACCAATTCTCCCCTTTTGCATTTTCAAATACACACTTTAACCAACAGGGAAAAAATGAATGAATGACTGAGATTCAGCTCCTATATCTTGGCTTCCAGAATATCTACCTTAGTTCTACAGGCAGAAAGGGCCCTGATCTCTGGTGATACATCCTGGATCAGATGTTTCTACTGGCTCTGGTTATAATCATAGTCATGGGGGAATCCATCTTTTATGGAGATTAAAAATGTTCTGTCATTAACTATTCCTCCAAAGAAAGTCAGAATACTTACAGAACAATGAAATGAAAGATGTTTTAATTTTGGAAGTGTGGAGTGAAACTGGCTTTGTATGGCGATGAAAAATTATAGGGATGGCAGTTGAAGAGACAGATTTTTTGGATTCACATCATGAATTTGTCACTCACATCCCCTAAGACCTTGGGGGATGTATTTCTCTTTTCTGTCTTCTTATTGCCCTTGTCTGTACAATGAAGATAGCGATTTCACCCAACTTTCAGAGTTATATTGAGGATTAAATACATTTTTTCTGGCATATGTAAGTGCATAACAGGCATTATTATTTGCCATAATTATATCTCAAGTCATTGTGTCAAAGGTCAGATATTTTGAAGAGGACTAGAATGGAAATTCCTGGGTGGAAACATAATGGAAGTTATGATTCTTACTCGAGACAATATGAAAATAAGAGAGCACTAAGATGTGTTGAGATTTTTTCACTCGCCAATTATTTTGACACGTTATTTCAATTAATCCTCATATAAAGGCTCTGAGGAAGATTTAGTGGCCTTGTATAGATGAGAAGCCCCAAAGTGAGAAAAGTTAGATAATTATTAAAACTCACACTTAGAAGCAGAAGTTGATCTCAGTAAATATGATAAGCAAAGTTTTTTCTTACTTCATTTCCTGACTCTGTAATGCACCTGCAGTCTTGTAATGTCAACCATCTCCAGAAATGATTCTGCAGTCACAGAGTCATTCCTACCTGCAAAAACCCAAGACACCTCAAGGATGAAATGGATAGTGTGACTTAAATGGAGGAGCTTCCTTCCCTACTACTCTCTTGTAAGGCCCTAGAACCCTGTCTAAACTATTGGTAAAGACTAACTAGCCATGCTCTGCCATCTGTCTTGCACCTGACCATGATTTTGATGAATTGAAGTCAAGTCAAACTTTGGAGCACAAGGACTAGTGCAGCCAAGTCTCGTTTTCTACCTTCCCAGCTAAGTATCTGTGAGTCTTATAAGGCTCTAAAGTTTGTCTTGCAGAAGATAGTAGTAGGAAAAATGCAGGTGCCACGGTAGTAGATGAGACTGGGAACTAGAGTCCCCAAGTCCCCATGAGTTCAAGTCTGATTGCTTGGAGGTGGCTTCTTACAATGCCATGTTAAAACCTGTTCTGAGACTGCAGGCAAACACAGCAGAGCTCTGGCTTCAGTTAGCAATGTCTGCCAGTGCTGTGTTAAAGGGAGTTGGTATCAGGCAAACCACTTCTTTGTCATCCCTGGGTTAGGAGTAGTCATAGAATGTGTGTTTGAGTGTGATTTTTATCATCCATGAATTAATTTTACAAAGTTTCCTTCAGCTCAAGTGGGCTTTCTTCCCTCACTAATTTTTATGTGCTTCTCCTGAAGATGTATACTCACTTGAAATCATCACTATTCTTTGCTAAATGAAAAAAGTCAAAGGAGAAAGACAAATACTGGATGATTTTTTTATTCATGTGAAGTATAGAGAAACAAAGCAAAAGAACAGAAAAAAACAAAATCAAAACAAGCCCTAGAATTATGATCCTAGAATTGGGGCCTATTGGAGCCAGAGGGTCAGGGCCCAATGACCTGTGGGTGCTTTGGGTGGATTGTGGGTGCTTTGGGTTGTGGATATCAAACCTTTTCTTCTGATCATATATAGTATTGTAAATCAGTGATATATCAATAAAAAAATTATTTAAAAAATGATAAATATTCTTTGTCAAGTAGCTGCATTGTTCTCCCAGTAGCAACAAAATTTAGCTTTTGGGAAGAAGCACCCACACAATTGCATATTTATTTTTAATATGTTTTCAGGAGTGTTGGGCATTTCTCAGAATGCATTACCAATATAAATATCACATATTTAAGTAATGGCAGTAAACTATAAAAACAAGTAAACTATAGTACTTTAATAGTTTAATCAATGGATTCGAAGAATGAGCCAATATTTCTACATTCTACTGGGCAAAATGATCCTTTGAATATAGAATTCTATATAACTAATTTTTGCAAGATCTCTCAAATTTGTGGGTTTTATTGTGATTTTACTGTTTATGGATCATTTTCCAGGAGCATGTTAAATGATAGAAATATTAATGCACTGGGAGATTTTAAGGATTTTATTTCTACATTGACTATATATTCTTAACCTTGAATGATATTGATTCCTATTTAATAGAGAAGTGGGTATATTCTTTCTCTGAGTAGCAAATGTACCGGTGATACCCTTTAAATCAACTGCATCAGAATTGCTTCAGGTGTTAAGTGATGGGTTATAGAAAGAAATAAGTAAAAGCAAGTATCCATGTACACTTTTTTTACAAGCTAATATGATATTTCAATATAGAAACTTATTGAGCATTTGAGAAAATACATGTGCCCTTTAAAAAAAGATAACATTATCTTCAGTTTATTTACTTACGCACTAAATAATTTCAAGGAAATTATTGTATCACCATATATATCCATGTCCCAGAGAATTATCGTTTAACACATTAATAATTGTTATTAGAAGTGAATTGCTGTTCCAAATTATATTTATTATGACAAGTGAATTCAGTTTACTTTAAGCATAAAGCTTTATTTTACATTGGGTCATCACATCTGCAGATGGAGAACTGCCTTGAAATAAATAAAGTTGACTGCCAATGTGAACAGGGCTGCAGAAGTCAGTATTTTCACCCTTATGCAAATCACAAAAATCAATAATAAGAATGCAAAACAGAGAAACAAAACCCTGCAGATTTCATTTTCAATTAAAGTAGGAGACACAAATAATTTCTATACTCCAAAATATATGTAGGAACTGGAATGAGCATCTGAGCCAGAGTTTTGGAGGAAGCCAGGATGGAGGAGTTAAAGGGAAGAAGAAGAGTTGAAGAGAGGAATGAAAGGGAAGAAACACACAGAGGGCAAGAGGACCCAAAGAAAGCAGGTTTGAGAACATGGAAGTGTAAAATACTTATCATTTTTTGAACAATGGCGCTGAAACTAGGGTGAGCAGGCTTAGAGTGAAAACCTTTCACTTAGGGACTCAGTTGTTCCCTAAGGAGAGGGGCTGGCCTACACAGAGAGATGCAGTGTTTGCAGGAAGCAGCGTAAGTGTGACGACAGAGGAGATGACACGTGCAGAGTTTGGTAGGTCAACCAAGAGTCATCTGGAAGAACAGCAGCAAAAAAGCTTGAAGTCTGCACTGTCTACTTTTATGGAGATGAAAATGACTGTGGAGATTAGAGTGCTGGTCCAGGACGTAAAGCTCATTGTAGTCCAGAGGCGAGCATCATTTCACTTACAAGCATTGGGAGAGGAGGTTGAAAAAAGATGTGAAGAACTATGTTTGACAATAGATTCATTTGTAGTAACTAAGACTTAAATTTCTGGGCCTCACTGGTGGCGCAGAGGTTAAGTGCTGCGCTGTGGAGCTGTCGGCAGCCGCATCGCGAGTTTGACGCCCGGCCATGGAGATTCCCACAAGGCGCGGCAGACCTCTCCTGCCTCGCCCGCTGCTCCCCTCAGCTGTGTATTTCCGTCAGCTATGTATTTCCGTTGATCTGCCTGTTCTGCTCCCCACTCTGTCTCTGGTGAGCCCTCTCGCCGCCCCACGCCTCTGGCCTGTACCCCAGCTTTTATGCATAAATAAATAAATCTAAAAAAAAAAGACTGAAATTTCTGTTTAAAGTTGGAAAATGTATTGAACTATACAGAATTGTCATTTTCTAACCTGCACCAGTTGAAAACAGAAATCTCATATAGTTCAAATTATATGTAAGACATTCTTCATTGTGAGATGCTCTCTATTACAAATACTGTTGAGTGAGAAAAACACATGTCCAATTGTAGTTGTAACTTATCCTTGATTGTGACACACATTTCAATTTTAATATTAATATGTCCAGAAATGTACTTCTTCCATTTGTAAAATATATGAAAAGAATAAAGCCTGTATAATATTCCAGGGGAAAATATGTAACACTATTGAAAATATTGTGAATGAAGAGAGGAATCTTGTTCATAGTAGCAAATAGATGCTATCCATATAAATAGAGACTGTGGGTATGTATAAATGATAAGTTAAGTGTAATAATAATCTTCAAAAATACTATATTTTTTAAGCATCAGAAGGGCTAAATATGCTGTCTATAGTAATACGAACAGAAAATTTAAAATGAATACAATGACAAAGAAGTGCATTTCATAGTTATGTAATAGACCATGTTACTGATCATCAAGGAGTCTTAAAAGTAATAATTCGGGCATGCAGGCACTTTGATCTGGGCTTTCTGCCGCCTTTTAGGGCTTCATCATCACTATCACCAATGAGAACTAGAGGATGACGGTAGCAATGAAAACCCGTCATTATTTTTTTAAAAAAGATTTATTTATTTATACATACAAGCTGGGGTACAGGCCAGAGGTGTGGGGCAGTGAGAGGGTTCATCAGAGACAGAGCGGGGAGCAGAACAGGCAGATCAGAAATACACTGCCGAGGGCAGCAGGGGGCGAGGCGAGGCAGGAGAGGTCTGCCGCACCATGTGGGATTCTCCCCGGCTGGGCTTCGAACCCGCATCGTGTGCTGCCTACAGCTCCACAGCGCAGCGCTCAACCGCTGTGCCACCAGGGAGGCCCCCATCATTATTTTTTTAACAGAGGTAGTGTTGGTTTTCATCACTGTTTGTATTTTGGGAGTAGAGGGTCTCCACTTCATCTGTGATTACCATAGTGCACCTCCACCCAAGCACCATAGTCCACCACCCTAGTTCAATGTGTTCTCTCCACTTTGTTCTCCAGCCGCCCTTCTCCCGCTCTGGGTTCCTCAGTTCTGTTATCAGCTTTCAAGGATTAGTTTTCAATCAAGGATTACTTTTCAAGTTAGTGCAAATGCTTCTTAAGCAGTGAAAGATCGAATTGCTTTTCTTCATATTCCATTGGCTTGAAATCTGATTTTGGGGTACTCCTAACTTCAAGGGAAGCTGGAAAGTATAGTTGTTAGGAACTCAGGGAGAAGATGAGCCAGAATTTGAAGAGCATTTTGTAATCTCTGCCATAGCTGTCATCTAAAAAAGTAAGAAAGTGGATAGCAAAATAATATGAGGAAAATTTAAAAGAACAGAAAAGATGAGAATCAGGGATTAATGAATTTGAGAAGAGAATAATTATAGAGCTAATAAATGAACCCCCACAAGAAGGAAAGATATATAGTCCACACCTTTTAAGTTAAAAAGAGTAAAGAATTTAGAATATATGTTTGCATTGCTTTATAAATTAAAACAATGGGAATGTAGATACACAGTAATAACAGTGAATATGTATTTGATGGGGCAATGCTTAGCTGAGGGGACAAGGTGGCAGGGGATCTTTAGCGTGTACATATTTTTCTTTTGATTTTTGAATCAGGTTAACATACCACTGATTAAAAAAATAACAAAATCAATGTAAACTAAAAAGAAATTAAAAATGGCTAGTTAAGATAAAGTTGAATTTATAAACTTAAGTCACAAGTCACTTACTGTAACAGATTTTGAGGAGGAGAAACTATTTCTTACTAGGTGCCATCCAAGCAATCAGTTTAAGATTCACTGTTGTTATAAACAGCATAGATATTGTAGCTGTGAGGCAACTCGCATAATAACCAGTAAACGTAGATGGTTTTCAGGGAGTGAAATGATGGTCGCCGATGATACTTGGCACAGCAAATGGTGACTGTGCAGTCTGGCCTTTGGTGGATTGTCTCCCTAGGGCAATGTTGAGAACAATGAGACTCTCACTTTCACATCTAGCTAGCGCTTTGTGTGATGGGATTTCCCTGCTTGCAGCTGTGCAGGTCCAGAAAAAGGGACCTCAGATCTTGATATTTTATTCCCTGAGGTGATTATATGAAGCTTCTCTGATGGCATAAAATATGACTAATTTATTCTTTTTTCCCCAGTATGTGAAAATTCTGAAGTTTTGAATTAATGCTGAATAACTATAGTAAAATATAGTGTCCTATAGGCAATAATTCAACCACAGGGTAAAACCAACTTAGTGAGTCCTTTGGGAGGTAGTAGAGAAATCCTAATGATTGATGAGGACCTTTGGGTACATTACTTCCATGTTCTGCTGGAAATAAAAGACAAAAATGTCTCATAGTCAATAGTAGAGTTCTCTCTATCAGCTGGAGTTGCCTTGTTATCAAGAGAGAGCGATTGAAGATTTTAGACACATATCAAAGAGGTAGTTGGTGGGTAAAGAGGAGAGGAGTAATAAGAAATAGTCTAAAAGTCCCATCTAAATTGGCTCTTTTCTTTGCACTGGACTTATCTTTGACCCAACTTGCCCTTTATATATTTCAAGATATGGAAGGAAGAGGAGAAAGAGACTCTTCAAGTAGTACATTTTTAGTTAGGGACTTGTCCCTACCCCCCCCCCCCCACACACCTTTGTTTTCTTTCTGATATAACTCTCCAGACTTTCTTCTTAACTTGTGTATCTTTAAAAAATGACCCAGCTGAGATAGGTCAGAGTGACAAACGAAAGAAAAAAATTGTGAAGGAAGCAAACACCATAATTTCAGTGTTCTTCAGCAGATTAAATCAGAGCCTGCTGAGTGGTCTTATCTGACTTACTCAAATGTGTCTATTTGTGAGGGGTTTCTTTCTCAGACTACGTTTTATTGATTCACATCAGTCCTTGAGAAGATCCAATGAAATTACATCCAAGTTTGCGGTCAAGACTCCTTTAGCTGGGAAAGTAACAGTACAAGTTACCAAGAGTCCTTGGTGCATGAAGCAACAGAAGACATTTCTGCTTGGTCCTAGGTGTCCTAGAGCAGTAATGTTGAGGAAGCAGCTTTCTGTTTTCTAAATGTGATGCTAAGCTTCTCATAATTCCCAAACTTACGGAAATTATTGGAATAATGAGACTAGCAGTGTGTCCTGGTTTGCTAGGACACTCCTGGATTATGCCTCTTATTGTGGCATGATTATAAATAGTGCTTCTCTTTGTTCTCAGTTGTGTTCAGGTTTGCATGGTCAGTTAATTAAGTGGTCTTTCAAGGAGTTAGCAATTTTGAGATTTTATATTCCACTTGTGAAAATAGTAAACAATATATGCAAATCCCTTTTTCTAGCGATTAGATGAAAAGATTGGGTTTCTATAGAGTTGACTGGGAAGAGGACCCCTGTTGTGGACATGTATTTAAGACCATGAAAACATTTCCATCACTATGTGTCTCTGTTTTCCTGTAAACTACTGTATTACATTACAGGCTCTTCAGAGTCTGTGTCATTTAGGGATATGTATTAAGGAATTTGCCTGTTTCTTAAATTCCTATGAAAACTATTTTAAACAGGAAACCCGAGATGGTGATATAAGGTATTTTCTCCTTTTGTAGTTTCTGACATAGGATGCAACAAGGAAGATGGTCAGCATGCTAAATTTGAGGCACTTCTTGCAGGCTACGCCAAGTGCCAGCTGTTTTCTTAAGTCTATTGAAGTATATTGATTGGTGTTTCAAGCCAAGTCTAGGCTTTATCTATTTTAGACAGGTTTCCTGACTCTGGTCTCTCCTTTGCCCCAATGCCAATAGGGTCATTGCCCCTTCTGTGTCCCCTAATTGTATCCTGTGCAAACAAACCACTGATGTACTGTAGTGAAAAGATGTGTGTTAGTGTGTGTTGTTTTTTTTGTGTGTGTGTGTGCACGTGCGCTGTTTTTATGTCTTGATTCTTTGACGCCAGGAACCACCTCTCACTCATTTCCATGTCCAGGGTATGTAATACTGGTTCTAATACATGTCATGTGCTCATGTTTTTTGAATCATAATAAGAAAATATGTCATTGATTTACTGAATCAAAATTCCCAAAATTATTTATCACAGCTTCAAAGAAACTGTTCTAATAATAACATTATCTGAACTTAATAATTAGATTGTTCAAGTCCAACTTTTGAGATATTTACAACTTATATATAGGAGAAAGCCTGGAGAAGTAATAAAACTTACAGCATTGCTGTGAAGACTGAAGATGGAGTCTCTTTGATATACTTCTGAGCATTTCTTCCTTTCTAGTCAGAAATTACATGAAGTGGACTTTATTGTGGAGTGCTTACCATTGAAAATGAATAAACTAGACTCTTAGCTTTCCTTTGCTCTACTTGTTTTTTTCCTGAGGGAAAATGCTAAGGTATTTGGGGGCAAGTATTTAAGACTATGCCAAATAAATGTGATAAAGTCCATGTATGTACAAGGTCAACATATCATTTCTGAACTTCATTTTTGAAGAGTCTGTGATGTTGTATTGAACTAAAATATCTTTTCATTTCTATATTTGAAATATGACTAATTAGATACAGCAAAGCAATGTAAAAATCAGTCTGGATATATTTGATAGGAGGAAGGCTGATTCGATTCAGTTTTAAGAACTTGATTAACATTTGAGTTTCTTCTGTATTATAGAGACAGACAAGGCACAGTGTGAAATCCTAAGCTGGGAAAGAAAAAAGATCACAAAAGAAGCTAACTTCCAGGATCTCTATAATCATCTTATATTAATATAATCCCACAGCCCTAATGCACATTTAGCAATGAACTCATAGCTAGGAGTTAAGCAGGGTTGCATAATTGCATATTATGCTGAATGAGTTCAGAATAATTCAAGTGGAAGTGGATCATGAAGCTTCAATTATCCAGATTGACTCTCTTGATGAAGATCAATTCACTAGATAATTGTACACTTCTCCATCCCCTGGTCTGATAAACTCCCATTGAGTTAGAGGAGAGAGAGCCAAATTGCACTTTCTCTGTGTGTGACTATTTGTCCCTTGGCTTCAGCTAGTACCTGTGTGGACTTATAAGATGACTGGAAACTATTGGGTTTTATCCACTAGGTGGATTTTTTTTTTTTTGAGTCTTGTCCAACTCTAAAATGATTTTCATGGGTTCTTTATTAGCTGGTACACCACTGCTTTGTGTGTGATTCCTGATTGTTCCTTGCATGAAAATCTGTGCAATATTCCACTAGTGATTTTCCATTTGTACTCAGTCTGCAATTCTCTAATAACACTTATTTTCAAGTATCTTTTTTTCCTCATAATATTAACTCCCAACTTTCATGATAAGGTTTCAGGGATGAATAACATATGTAATATATTTTTATATAATGCTTAAATATTTAAAGTATCAAAAACTAGAAAGTTATGTGGAAATCTTCCTTCATGGAAATTACTCAGTAGATATATTTTCCCAGTAATGTGAAACTTTTATCACATTGATTTATTGTATCGAAAGTAAATGCAAAACCGGAACTTAGAGAACAAGATCTTACAATAAATATTTATAGTTTGAAAATAAATATTCTCATTAGTTTTGCTGCTTGAAACATTAATTATATTGGGGAAAGATGAATTAGTTTTCATTCCTTATATATCACCAACTTCAGTAGACATAAAATCTTTATTTACCAGTTCATTCGAGTAACACTGAGAATCCTTATAGCTTTTGCTAGAAAGTATGAACACATAAAAGTGGACATGAGAGACAGTCGCACAGTTCTTTATATAGAACCAGAGTAATGTGTTAGGGAAAAGAGGACCAGAGACAAGGATTTGAGAACTAATTTCTAATCCTACCTCTGCTACTGCATCATAGTGATTCAACTATACGCATTTATAAAATCATATCATTAGCCCTGCTCACTCCAAAGGTTTTTGTGACAATCAAATCAAATAAAGTTATGAAGATGCTTGCAAGCTATCAAACACTGCACACACAGGCATACAGATACACACACACACACACACACACACACACACACACACACACCCATACACACACACCATTATTCTGTTAGGTTTTGACACTATGCAGTTGAAACTTATTGATCAATTATGGAATAATAGATTTTTTTGGTATCTATTGAGAAAGCCTGGAGTGAAAAAAGACAGTCTCATCCTTTTTCTTGGGTATGATAAGATTAAGACTTGGGAAAAGCTCAGAAAATAAATTTAGAAGTCATTGCCTCAAGAATATACAAGAAAAAAAAAGATGGTATCTTGAAAACTAGTTCAGTAGGTGAAGAAGATAGCTATATGAGTCAACTAACCAAATCATGTAGGATTGTTGTGATTTTGTGGATGTTGATGAAAATAGGCATAATGACAATTTAGCCAAAGGGAGGAAATAAATTCAGTGAGATACTATCAAGGCTGTGAGCGTCTGCATAGCTTGGAGGGAAAATGTAAAAAGATCTCAGATTGTTTCTTAGCCTATAAAGAGATTGATGGAAAATGTAAACATTAAAGATCAATTGATGGTGAATGAAGGTAAAAGCATCTTTCCAAATATTTCCCCCCCTCTGTTCTGAAATGGACTATATTTTATCAAGCAATAGTCTGTATTACTTTTAATATATTAAAGCTCTAGTATTTTAAATGTAAACCTTAAAATATTTCTAATTAAAATAATGCATGTCAATGAATAGCTGAAATGCTACCTAAAATCAATTATTAGCACCAATGTATTAAAATTATTCTGTAGTCATTATAACCTTTTTCTGTATGTGCACATTTAATAAATCCAATTTAATAACTGGATTTCCATAAAATTGTCATCTTCCAACCCTGTGATATTTTGATGTAGTGCTCATTGTACCAGATTTCATTCCTAGCACTTCTGATTATTGAATGTAAATTCAGAGTGAAAGTAAGCATTTTGGACATTTCCTAAACATGGAAAATTGATTCTTGTCTGGTGCCATTTAACTTGGATTGGTTTGAAATAGTAATGATTCAAAGGAAAATCTTGTGGCTCTATGCTGCAATATTGGAGGAAGCTCTTTCCCCAAATATTAGAATTACCAGTCACCAGTGCTGCAGTCTTATGTCTTACTTTAATATGGTCATATTTGCAAGAATGTTTTGGTTTAATGATTTATTTATTTATTTTTTTATCTCTTCATGTAAATCCAAGTTCTACTCACCTATAGGTATCAATCTATTCTTTCTCTACTACCCCGTTTCTGGTATTTTATAACAGCCAGGGACCATACAAAATGGTTAGAATCTGAAGACCCACACCAATGCCCTTTGGCAAATAATATCAGGGAGACAGAGCCCTTGTAATTGGTGTCGACTGCCACTGATGCTCTTATAGTAGATACTGAGGAGGATGTGAAAGACATGTGTCCTTTCCTTTATGAACTTAGACTCGTAATGAATCTTTAACTACCATTGATGACAAGTATAATGATATTTTACCTGTGTATGGTGTTGGGTCATCTTTTTAACTTTCATTTAAAACTCTTATTTTTTTTATAAATATACATTTTTATTGTTATTTATGTCTTTTACATTTTGTATTCCCCTTGGGTAGCCCACCACCAATTCACCCGTGATCCATCTTCATGGTCCCTTGTGTTCTTTTCTATTCCATTTTGTGCCCTTTTCCTTCCCTCCCTCCACCTCCCTTCCCCCCCC
>PVIJ01011545.1:0-13863 GCA_004024925.1 Scalopus aquaticus
CATGTTGCTGCGAATTGCATGTGTTTGTCTTTTTTGAATGCTGAATAGTATTCCATTGTGTATATGTACCACATCTTCTTGATCCAGTCATCTGTTTTTGGGCATTTGGGTTGTTTCCATACCTTAGCTATTGTAAACAGTGCTGCAATAAACATGCGGGTGCATGTATCCTTTCGGATTAGTGTTTTTGTGTCTTTTGGGTAGATCCCAGTAGTGGTATTGCTGGGTCATATGGAAGTTCCATTTCTAGCAGTTTGAGGAAACGCCATACAGCTTTCCATAGTGGTTGGATCAATTTGCATTCCCACCAGCAGTGTAGGAGAGTTCCTTTTTCTCCACATCCTCGCCAACATTTGTTGCTGCCTGTTTTATTAATATGCGCCGTTCTCACTGGTGTGAGGTGGTATCTCATTGTGGTTTTAATTTGCATTTCCATGATTATAAGTGATGTTGAACATTTTTTCATGTACCTGTTGGCCATTTGCTTTTCTTCTTTGGAGAAGTGTCTTTTTAGCTCTTCTGCCCATTTTTTGACTGCATTGTTGACTTTGTTTTTGTTGAGTTGTGTGAGCTCTTTGTAGATTTTTGTTATCAGTCCTTTATCAGTTGTGTTGTGTGCAAAGATCTTCTCCCAATTAGTAGGGTGTCTGTTTGTTTTAATTATTGTCTTTTTTGCTGTACAGAAGCTTTTTAGTTTGATGTAGTCCCAGCTATTTATCTTTTCTTTTACTTCCTTTGCTGTGGGGGAAGTGGTTTTAAAGGTTTTGTTGAGATGTATGTCATGTAGAGTTTTGCCTATTTTTTCTTCTATAAACTTTATGGTTTGAGGTCTTATCTCCAGGTCTTTTATCCATTTTGAGTTGGTTTTTGTGCATGGTGTGAGGTAGTGGTCTAGCTTCATTTTTTTGCTCTTTAAGATTTTGAGACACCTCCATATTACTTTCCATAAGGAATAGCCCTTGTTTCCCTATCACAGTGTATTGATTGACATGAGCATTTTTTTAGTTCTTAGAGACAAGGACTAAACCCATCCTCCACAGTAACTAGAGTCTTCCCTGGAACAGAGTACTATATAAAACATGTGCCCTGAGTAAGACAGATCCCAGGAGTATCGACCATCTAGCCTCTTGTTGGGAAAGACACAGTTGACCCCATACACAGGAAGTTACCGGGGTAAGAAATACCAATTCCCTCTTTCACTGAGCTAGAAAGTGGAAGGGAATGTCCAGGACTCCAACACCATTCCTGTGCCCTGGTCTTCCCTGCACATGGCAGCGACTTCCACTGGGTAGGGCTAGGACATAAAACCTATATGTCGAAATAATTTGCAAAAGCCAAATAGTCTCTCCTTGGCTCTTTGGATCAAAATTCAGCTCTGATGAGAAATCTTCATCTTGTCATGGGAAAATGCTCATTAGAATGTGAAGGGAAAAGAAAAAGATTTGAATCTGTGGATGCTGCATGTCATTTCAAGCCTGTAAGAAACAAAAGAAAACATTTGTGTACATAGAGCCATGGGAAAACTGGAAGGAAATATACTGATAGACTAATAATCCTTGTCAGTGGGAGCATGGCTATGAGTAACTTTTGTCACTATTCTTGTTCTTTCAGTGAGTTGCTGGGCCTGACCAATCCCTGCTGACCAACAATAGCACATTTACATTACTCTCCACCTCAAATCTGCTGCCCAGAGAGCCCCGTGGAAGCCTTGATCTCCTGTCTGGCTGTTGCGGGGCAGGCTGCCTCAGACAAGGTGCCTCTCCTGCAGAGATAGACTGAAGGAGCCTGTGGTTGGGGGCCTGATGACCACATTCCTGCTTCTTTCCTGGAGGGGGTCTGAGCTCACACCCCAGAATCAGTCTGAGATGAGCACACACAGCCCGGTGCCAGCCCTCACCATGCCAGGGAGCTACTCTAAAGCCTCCAGTGTCCTTCCAAAAGAGCAGTGTTCAGATATAGGTACATTCTGTTTAAAGGCTTCTGTCCCTTGCCTGAGATCTTACCTCACACAGCAGAGAACCAAATCACTGTACTTCAGTTCCCACGTTACAGTACTCATGTTCTAGTGTACAGCATTTTAATGGGTCTGCTGTGTGCTTAGAGTATTTGCTTGAACATCATTTGAACATTCCTGCACTTAAAAAAATGCCTTGGTTTTACTTTTTGGTTTTGTCAGAAAGGAATAACTGGAGCCTTCTTCACAACATTTTTTTTTTTTTAAACTTTTGGCCTATTTTTGCAAGAAGTCTTTTTTTTTTAAGATTTATTTTTTATTTATACATACAAGCTGGGGTACAGGCCAGAGGCGTGGGGCGGCGAGAGGGTTCACCAGAGACAGAGTGGGGAGCAGAACAGGCAGATCAGAAATACACTGCTAAGGGGAGCAGCGGGCGAGGCAGGAGAGGTCTGCCCCACCATGTGGGATTCTCCCTGGCCGGGCGTCGAACTCGCGTCGCCGCTGCCGACAGCTCCACAGCGCAGCGCTTAACCGCTGCGCCACCGGGGAGGCCCATTCTTCTTCACAACATTTAAATGAGGCAGTAAGAGGAACAGTTGCAATTATATATCTTTCAATGGACGAGTAAGAACACCTGAAATGCATCGAGGGCTGAGTGTGCATGTGTACCTGTGTTTGCACACACACCTGTGTGGACATTTCAGAGAGTTTCTGAGGATGATCAAGGTTTTGATTACTTCCATTCTGTGAGCCTCCAAATGCAGTTAAGAATGCAAAAAGGCCAAAGTAAGCCTATAAAATGCACAGCATATTTTAAAGTTTAATTTGAACAATACTTTAAATACACATGAGTTCTTTATGATGACTTTGAATAACCTCATTTGGAGATCTTATAAAAATTCTAAAATGGGCGATCTGCTGGGCCAAACAGGCCCTGATTTCACAGTACCTCCTCAGGGCCCTATGCACCCTGGGGAGGCCTGGGTGCCTCCCCAGGAAGAGACTGGGTGAGCTTCCAGCTGCCATGACCAGAAAGTACTGGGAGGACAGCTATGGTCTGGGAGTTCTCAGACATTCTGCATTCTGGAATGTTTGCCGAGTATTTCTCACCCTGGACTGACCCACATCTGCTTAGAGGGAAAGGAGCAGACAAGATCGCATGATATGGACAGTATGGGCTGGATGTCACCGATTCTGCGAGACTGGAATTTTCCCCCTCGGCATGGGTAGATCCGAACATTAAACCTCCCACAGTCCGGAGCCAGAGGTCCTTGGGCTGCAGGCAGCGCGGGAGCCCGTGCGTGGGAGAGCGCTTTCCGAATCGCCAAGCGTGAGATTCAATTAGCCTTATCTGGGGCTGCTGACCACAGAGGTAGTTCAACTTTGGTCCTGCAGCCCAGTCTTTGTCTATCCAGTGGCTGCCAACCTTGTGTCAAATTCATACAACATCTCGAAAGGCTCCCCAGGAGGACAGATTAGCCAGAGTATCGGGACTCACTGGCTCAGAATGGGGCATCCTGGAGTCAGCGTTTTCTGGAAGAAAGGAAGCAAGGAAGGAGGGAGGAAGGGAGTCGCAGAAGGAGAGGGCAGCAGGTTTTGAGCAGGGCACAGGTGGAAGTGATAGGAAACCCTGAATGCAGGTGAGAGTAAGCAGACAACAGGGAAATTAGGTGCTAGAATGTTCTGTGTGCAAAGTCCGGGGCACTGGGGGAGAGTTGTGTTAAATCTTGTCTGTGAGACCCTAAGGGAAAAAAGCAGGCCAGCACGCAGCAGCTGGGGAGGGGAAGACAGAGGTGGAGGAGGGACTGTTGAGAACATGCTTGTGAGCAGATAAAACTCACAAGGACCTTGTGTGTTCCTGTGTCCAGGGCTGCTCCCTGGTGAAGAGGCCAAGGTCACCACACACCCAGCAGAGCCTTTCTTCCATCTCCTTGCAGCCCCTCACAGCTGCTTGGCTCACCCAGACCCTCCCTCACATACTCACACATCAGGTGACACCCAGCCTCACCCTTCCTAGCCCCTGCCCCCCCACCCCACTGGGACCATTCACAATGGCCTGGTCTCCCAGGAGGTGGCCTGAGAAAAGTGGGTCAGGCCAGGACCAGCCTCAGTGACCTGGCCTTCTAGCCGGTCCTTCCTTGGGCACCCTGGCCAGTTCCAGAGCCATGAACAGCACAAGGGGCTGGATGGGTGAGGACAGTGGTCGCACTGGCGTGAAGGATACGCACCAGCGAGCCAGCTCCTGCAGGGCAGACATGGGAGGCTCCGTGTAGAAACGTCCCTGCGCGCTACATATTAGTGGTGCCGTTATTTCAAAGTCATATCTAGAAATGGGACAAAAGGTAAAACCAAAAGTGAAAGTTGGGTCAAAAGTAATAGTTTAGACATCCCTTAAAAAAATGACATTGTTTATAGAAAAATTGCAGGAAAGATTCATAGATACCTTTAACCCAGGGGCTGCAAATATAAACACTGATAAAGTTGTGTATTTCAGCTTTTGTTTTCCTCTCTGTCCCACTCAGCCCAAACAGCTAAATATAATACTGTAGTATTTAAGACATTCTCTGACATAAATTCAAAAATCATCAAAACAGCTAATTAAGATGGATTCACATCTATCATCTCATCTACGGACTTTACTCAGGTCTGTAGAATAAGAAGCTCTGAGCAAACAAGAAGAATCAATAGAAGCTCTGAGCAAAGCAGCTTCTGGTGGCATCCTTTTCCCTGAAATGAGAAACCTGAGTTTGTATCGGGGACAGCAATATATTTGGGAGCCCACCAGGGAGCATAAGGAGGGAGTGGAGAAGGGAGCCAGGGAAGGAAGAGTGTAACACGGTGAGTGAGGGAACTGATTACACTCGTGGACAACCAAGGCTCCATCCCGCAGGGTGGAGCCCCTCAGAGAGGCCCTGCAGATAACACACCTTAGAATTGTCCCCCAAGAGGGGAGGAAGTCAGACAGCGAGCCGCCAGCACCCACACTCACTGTTTAAGCATGGCTCCTGGGGGAAAAGCTCCCATCTCTTGCGGTCACCTGTTCTGCCACCTACCAGACCGGGCTGGCTCTCATCAGGTCAGGAAGCTTGAAAGAGAACACTGGAGCCCTCGGCGTCGTCCTCACAGGTTAATAGTACACAGGGGAAACAAGCCCGCAGGCAGACAGCAGCTTGGGCCCCTCTGTGAGACCCTAAATGCTCTTTCTGCTCTTAGCCATTCTCTGATGCTCTCCACTGTACCCCACCGCACCATCCTCGGTCCCCTCCCATCCTCTGCTGCCACACTTAAATGCTCAGCCTCTGGCTCAAGTGCGCCCACTCACACACAGCCACACCATACTCCAGGTGCCGCCATCAGGCATGCATATAAGACCACAGGTGTTGATCATAGATGCTAATGGCAGCAGGATGGAAAAAACTGATCACTTCCATTTACCCTACACCACCCCACCTGGCGGCCACTGTGGGACTGTGGGAGAGGGACATGCCACACCATTGGTACCCCCGGGGGTGTCTGCAGTGATCTCTAGGATTAGAGGATCTGGATGGGGCAAGGTGCAACTGCACGTCTGTAAGGGCAGGATGGCACTGGGAGCACCAGTTCACTGTGGAGCTGCACAGATGGGCCTAAAGGGAAGGAGGAGTTCTGGAGCCCTCGGTGGCTTTTTATGCTTTTTAATGGTTTCCTGTAGAGAGGCAACCAGGTACAGGCAGGCAATGGGGCCGGAAGACCGAGACTGGCAGGCCTCCCAGCCCTTGGCAAATCTTCACTCTCTCAGGCTCTCTGGCGGCGTCTCTTGGGCTCTTTTTCTCCTCTGTCACTGCTACTTCTGCCACCGCTGCTGCTGCTTCAGCTGCTGCTTATAAGCCCAGTCTCTGGCTCAGGTGTGCCCTTTCATGCAGGCCCACACCCCACTCCAGGCGTCCACCATCAGGCAGGCACATAGGCCTGTAGAGGCCCATCATGGAGGGGAGGGCAGAAAAACCTGACAATTTTCATTTACCCTACGATGTCCCTTTCTTCTCTGCTTGCAAAGATGCTGCTACAAGGTCCATATGGAAATGCTGGTATTGCTGGTAGCAATAAATTGTTAATTATACCACCAAATTCATAGTGTCCCTGTACCTGAGCCCTAGTTTCCTAATGAAGGAAGAAAAAGAGAACTTTACTTGGCTCCAGGACAATCCTGATAGACCCACATCAAGGTCTCCGAGGCCAACCCCTTCCGATCTCTTTAGCACCTCCTCAAGCCCACCCATTTTTTAAGCTCAAAACAGTTCTCCTCTTCCCTGAAGCCTCCCCAGACTTACCCAGATAATAGGGCTCCTTACTTCTCTCCACTCCCAAAGCAAAGATGGCAGAGACATCTGCCTAGGTATCTGCTGTTGGGAGAGAGCACTGGGAAGGGAAAGGCAGCGGTCTACCTACTTTATGGACTTACTCCTTCCTGTCCTTGTGAGGATGCTGAGTCCTAAGGGACAGAACCTATGGGACAACAGAAGGACATGCCTGGAGTCGGGACCAGAGGTCCAAGACGTTGCTGTGTTTCCACAGATGCAGGATAGCCTGGTCCAGCGAGGAAATGTGCAGAGCACGCAAGGCGTGGAATTGCCTTGCGTTGAGTGGATTTGAGTGGAGAAGGCAGACTGGGCAGAGGAGCAGGTGGGAGCACTTGGGGAGATGACAAGCTCCAGCCGATCCCAAAAGATTGGTCTTCTCCTGCCCCACAGCAATGCAAACCAGATTGCACAGAATCCTTGGCTGCAGCAGAAGCCACATGATTTGGGGGGAGGCTGCTGCGGGTGTGACCAGAATGTGAGCACCAGCCCTGTGGCCCGGCTCCTGCTGCGCTACACTTGCAGACTGGGCTCCCCTGAGGGTTGTTGGGTCCATCTTGCTAGAGGTCTGATCTTTTCCCACTTGGAACAATACATCTTTCCTTATCATTCTAGGGCTTGTTGTGGCTGGAACTGGCAACTAACCCTTGGGACCTCTTGCTGGTGACCAGCAGCCTCATGACCCAGCAGCCTAGAACAGCACTGGAGAGAAGACAGCAGTTTCCTAGGGGGTGGGAGGAGGGAGGTTTGTCTCTCATCTCTTTAACAAAGATGAATTGACACACTTAGCTGCTGGGATCTCGTTCCTATTTGTCTATCAGAACAGCAGTAGCATCTTGAAATCTAAATAAGATAATTGCTAAGGACAGCTTCTTCTGGCTAAAGGAGCAAGAATTTGCTGATGATGCAAGATGCAAGCTTAAAACCAGCCTGACCAAATTGAGGGTCACTTTACTGAACTGCCCTGTTTTCACAATATCCAGGTGGTGAGAGACAAAGGAAGATGGGGAGCTGTGCTGGTTCTAGAGGCCAAAGAAATGCAGTAAAGGCTGACACTTCCTGGAGCAGCTTTGCTCAGAGACTCTGTTGGGACAACTGGTGAAGTCTGAATAAGGTCTCCAGGTGAGATGATGGGTTTGCAGCCATCTTAATTGGCTGATTTTGGTCACTTTTGAAGTCATATCAGACAATGCCCTTATGTTTAAGGAACACACACTGAAGTATTCAGGGTAATAGTCAGAGGGGAGAGAGGTGCTGGGGCCTCCTGGGAAGTCAGAGGCAACCCAGGGAGTGCTCTGATGAGAGGGGAGCAGCTTCTAAAGGGATCCCGTGTCAGACAGCAGTGGAGCAGATGGGGCAGGAATTTATTTTTAAGGATTTCTTTTAAGTAGACTCAAAAGTCATTCTTGAGTCTGGGGAATAAATAACTCCAGCCCCAGTGGTGATTTCTAAGGCCTAGTCCCCTGAGAATGTCCTGCTGTCTTGGCAGCTGGGTGGCCCCCTCGGGCAGGGGGTGGAGAGGAACACACCAGTCTAGTTTCTGCCTAAATAACCTTTACAGAAATGCCAGGCCTGTGAGAGCTGTGCCTGTGAGAGAGCTGTGCCTCACTAAGACAGGGAGGCTTTGGGGCCTGGTGCTGCTTGTCTGGGGCCCACCACTTTTTAGACTGTGGGGAGCCACTCATTTCCTTAAGGGAGGCCTAGGTCAGAGCAAAGGCACAGGCAAACTCGCTTGGTCTCCACCAGAAGTTAATGCTCAGAAATTCCCTAAGCAAAGGGCTTGAGAGAGGTCAAAGTGTAAGCCTGTTGCAGGACCATTGCTTGAACTCTGTAAAGAAACAAGCCATGTTCTTTCCAAGTGAACCCCTCAGGTGTCTGAGTTACCCTCTAACTACTGAGAATTTGGGGCAGGGACCCACCAGGACAGCTGGGATCTGGGGTCTTGGGGCTGTACTCAGTGAACAAGGCGTGTGTCTAACAGAATAGACTAGAAGCCAGACTTCATCAGACTAGATCAAGATGTGTGTCACCACCTGAGCCCCCCAGTCCTTGTCACAGAGCCAGTCATGATTTATACCCCAAGAGTCTCTCTAAGGAATTGACTTTCCCCCAAGAGTAATGCTTTGGTGGGTGTAGATTATGCTCTGTAACAGGGTTATTAGTTCTAGTTTAGTGTCAGTGAGAAGTGATCCTTTTAGTGCAAGAGCATATTTTGCTGCTTTATTCCTCCCAGGTCTCAGTGGCAGCACTGTAGAAGGAGGAAGTGGTCAGAGCTTCTCACGATCAGGTCAGATTTGTGCTTTGAAATGATGTTGCTGTAGGTTAAGGTCCTAAAGAGGGAATGTTTGGAGGAAGTTTATTAGGATTTGAGGTCTTGGGACACTAGGATCTCAGGATCAACACTTGTGAAAGGAAAGAGGTGGGAGGATCATAGAATTGAACAAAGGAGCTGGACAGTGCATAGTCTCAACAGCAGATCCTTCTAAACTGTCCCAAGTTGCCATAGGGGCTGAACTTTCGTACACCCATTAGTCACTGGATGGAGGCTTTGCCTTGAGAAGCGTCTGGACAATGCGTTCTGGCATTTCCCACAGACAAGACACTAGAAAGCTACCAGCTTTGTCTCTTTTCTGACCATTTGTTTATCTGTGTTCACTAAATTCTAATGCAACATTTAATCATTGGTTGGCCTTTCTCCCCCACTTCTCTGATTTAGACTAATTTCACCTCAAAGGAATGGGCCAACTCTTCTGATAAACAGTGGAATTCAGCCCATGGATCTCATAACTGCTTGGCAACTCATGTACTGCAGTTCTGATCGAAGGACCCCAGTGAGTTTGCAAACCTGGGATAACACAGGGCCATCAACTATAGAAATTGCTTCTTACAATATTTATTAAATGATAGATGAGCAGTGAACATTCTGGCAATTTTCTGATAAGTGATGGTTTTGTATAGTATACTCTCCCCATAAGCCATAGAAAGCCAGTTTCAGGGTTCTGGGCTGAGTTCCAGCTCCTGCACTTCCATTATCTTGGCTTTCTCTCCCATCCTCCTGGTGCTCCTCTCCCAGCTCCTGACCTACCAGTTCCCAGCTCCCCTCTGTCCCACCACTTCTCCATCCATAATGTCATGAAAAATATCCAGGAGGACCAAAATGCAATTACAGAAAAATATGAACTGAGGATGACAGTGCGCAGTCAGCAGAGACAACGTATATCAGGGCCAAAGCACAGAACATCCTTCTGTGGGTGATTAATTTAAGCTAGCACCTTCCAGAAATTGTCTCCTTTTAAGGAGCTGACAGAGACCGCCCATCCTGCCCACATTCGCTTCCACATTCCTTAACTGGGGATTTGTAGCTCTTCACATGTGCCTTGCAAATAGCACGTTTCTAAATCATCTTATGACAGTCACTTATTTTTGTGTCCCTTAGGCTGAGACCAATCCTTTCCCCAGACCTGTTCTGAGGCCCAGCAAAAAAGTCTTCAATGCAGCAAGGTCCAGAGAGGCTCCTGGGAGAGACTGATGTTTACCCTCATGGAACAGGGGTTTAATGGGTGATCTCAGGCCCCCTGACTCTGAGGAATGGTGGTGTGAGGCGTTTGGCATGGGAGACTGTAGTGGCCCCAAGCAGCTCTGCCTATGTGCCCAGGTCATCACAGCTTCTACGCACGAAGATGGTTGCCTTCGGACGGGACCTGGTGACCCTGATGGCTTCCTTAGGTTGCCAGTGGATTGAGCCACCCGTGTGAGGGACAGGCTTGAAGGAGCAGAAGTTTAAAACCCTGGAGAAAGCCCTCAATTAATTATGCATGAGAATTGTGGTTAAACATTGTGGTTCCCTGTCCCTAAGTGGGGTACCTCTGTGGCATGTTTTCCACCCCCGCAAACCTCCAGTGGGATTAAGCTCCAGTTGCCCTCAGTGAAACTCACTTGACTCCCACCTCCTGTTGTCTCATCTCCCCACAGCTCTGCTGACACATCCTGGGATCGACTCCCAAACACAGCAGGACCAGTCTCTGGGGGAGCCCAGCCCAAGATAGGTACCCTCAGAAACCCTAGCAGCTTTGTATGGCCTGGAGATGATGACGTGCACCTGTGTGTGCAGAAAGTCACAGGCTTCTGCCTGCTCCCGTCTGCTTCCCAGCCACAGATCCCACTTCACAACTATTGCTCAGTCCATTCAAGCGATCATCCCATTTCTTTTTGGAAAAATGTGTAAAATAAACCTTTCACCTTAACACCTATTTGCATCATATTATGTCCTATGTAATGCATCACATTACATCTGTCTTATAGATGTAAACTATGGCATAGAGGTGGGCATAGTTTCCAGCTCTTGACAAAATGCCCTTGTGGGCTGCTGAGTACCTGTGTCAGTATTCTAATACATAGTTAAATGTGACAGTATGTACTATTCTATCACCCCCAAATAGCTTATTTACTGAATGCCATGATTAAAAATGTTTATAATGTGCCTAAATGAAAAGAATAAGGAATAGACTTTGGAATAACTGGAATTTCCTGCAAGAGCATCTATACAGGCAACTCAGGCTTGGGGGCTCAGTAGGGGAACAGAGTATTCATGAGGAACCCAGTAATTGCTTTCCAGTTTTGAAGCCTGGAACACCCTATGAATCTGTGGCTGCCCAAATAATAGCTCTGGGGGAGGGACTGGGGATCTGAAGTCTCACGGTTCTAACTACTTGTCTGTAATGCTACGAACCCAGCCCACAGAGGCATTACTGAGGGCAGAGGGTCAGCTCCTGACTCTTATTTTCTGCTGACATCAGGATTTCCTAGCTCTGTAAGTTGAATGTATCAAAAGTTATACTTAGTGGGAGGTCAAAGGGACCAGAGTCATTTTAGCCTTGAGAATAGAAGACTGATGGGTAATTCAATGACTTTTTCCAATAGGAAAAACCCTAATGTACAGATGGTGGCCAGCTGTTCCTTCACAGAGGCAGGATAGCCAGGGGGACTAAGTTCACACAAAGACCGTTCAGATCGGAGGCTCTGGGGGCACTGGAATCAGAGCCCAAGGGGACCTGTAGTCTCCTTTCCAAGAATGCAGGCTGGTAAATAAGACTATTACTTGTCTATCTTTCAGACTTTGTTAACAAACTGTTCTCTGGGACATTTGGCCTTTCAGGAAGCCTGTGGCAGTATGTTGGGAAACATCTATTAAAATGTGAGTTAAATTCAGCAAACTTGCACTATTATGAATGTGGACAAAGATATAACTGACTAATCCATTTATTTTCCTTCCTCTATCTAAATGAAATTGTACCTCATTTCTAGCCGTAGAGACCCCCTTCACACTGACCATGCCTGTGTGTTTTAATATATTTAGGAGCCCCTCTTTTCTCCTTATGATATCTAGAGCAGACACAGGACATCTAACAAAGTCAGGCAACCCCCGTGGGCATCCTTGTACCCCGGATGCGAGATCACTGGCAAACAGCTTCATTTTGTAGTTGTTTCTTGAGAGAAAACTCACCAAAATGATATTAAAATCATATTTACAGTATGTAAATTACATCTATTTTTAAACCTAATGTGACAGTACATACAAGTAAATTCCAGGTTGGGTTGTGCGACTTTAGACACATTGAAACACATTCTGTGAACGGGACTGCTATATGCCTAAAACAGGGAAATTATCACATGAGAACTAATGAGACAATGAATGTGAAACCACTCTATCTAGTATATAGTACAGTCATTTCTAATTTTATCCCAAAGAGAAAAATTAGGATGGGATATGAAATTTGTAAAAATTTATTGTACAACAAGGGCCTCCCTGGTGATGCAACGGGTTAAATCTCAGCACTATCAAGCGATCTGTAGCCACTGCAGCACGAGTTTGATCTCTGGCCAGGGAGATTCCCACATGGCGCACCAGGCCTCTCCTGCCTCGCCTGCTGCTCCCCTCAGCAGTGTGTTTCAGTCAAACTGCCTGTTCTGCTCCCCTACTCTGTCTCTGGTGAATCCTCTCACCACCTACACCTCTGGCCTGCACATCAGTTCTTGTATGCATAAATAACTAAATCTTTAAAAAATTTTATTCTACAACATACCTGACAACAGAACAGGCATGTTTGCAGTGTCTCCAGTCCCTGCTGTAGCTACTCTGCTGGAAGAGTCTGTCAGACTTGACCAAGGACAATTTGCCATCCTGGGTTTAACAGTTGTCAAAAATACTGACTCACCATAATGTTTGTTTTTAACAAAATAGAAAGTAAACAAAATTGTTTCGACTGCTTAAAAGCAAATATGAATCGATGTTAGAAGACAATAGCCAGAAAACAATTGGAAGTTTTAGTGAGCATAAAAAAAGATTTTAAATAAAAAAGAGTAAATGAGGATTTAGCTAAAGTGTCAGCTGCAATGAAGATATAAAAGTCCACAATTTAAAAAGATCAAAATGTAACTTTGCAGTTCCTATCTTGAAAGCACGTGTGGCAAAGATCACTCAGCACCTGACTCCTGAAGCTTAGTGCTCTTTTTCCTTCCTATCAGTATATTTTTCTTTTTCTTTTTGCCAACATCCAAGACATCAAAGACAACCTAAGAACTTAAAAAGTACCTCCTCCTCAATAAGAAAAAAAAATCAAACTCTTTAAAAAGTGTCTCCTAAAAGTTATGAGAGAAGAAAACTATACAAAGAAATTTTTCACAGTACTGAGATTATAAACACAAGTCTTAGGAGGAATAGCTGTATTGTGCTGTCTTACCAGATACTGGAATATTGAAGCAATCCAGCAGCAGAAAGATAACAGATAAAGGCAACTCTCTGAGCTACCAGTTGTTTTTTTCCAAGCCTCAGATTTTGCATATCTGTAGTTTATAGAATCAACACAAGTGAACCAATGCCTTTATGCAGTCTGCTTGAAAGCAAAAATAACAAAAAGCCAATAAATACATAGCAAATTAGGTTTATATTATATTAGCCTTGGACTCATTGTTTATCAGTGTTTATTAACATGACTAAACAAGCAACTTTTTTTCATGTTAAAAGCAGCACAGAGCTGGGTTTCAATTAGGTGAAATGTCCACAGTCATCACAATGTGGCTTTCAAAGAACAACTAAATCATCTATTTCCACATGCTGAGCCCTAACATCTCATTATCAGTACACTATGTCCAGCTTTATAGCACATAAACCTAAGGCTGCACTAAAGCATTGAATGTCACAGAGATATAAAAGTCCCCCCCTTATTTGTGTGGGATACCTTCCAAGATCCCAGTGGACGCCTAAAACGTACAGAACCCTATATATCTTTATCTATCTGTATAGATACAGATATGTATGTGTGGTATAAATAAATATTAACATCTTTTCCTATACATACATACTTATGATTATTTAATTTATAAAGTAGGCACAATAAGTGATTAACAACAATAATAAAATGAACATTTTTAATAATATACTGTAATAAAATTTCTCTTCTCTCTCTCTCTCTCAGAAAATCTTATTACATAGTATTTTCAGACCTTAGTTGACCACTGGTAACTGATGTGGAAAGCAAAACACAAATAAGGAGAGTCTAATTTTTTTTT
>PVIJ01011545.1:13963-54218 GCA_004024925.1 Scalopus aquaticus
ACCACCCCCCACCCGCTGAGTGTCTCTCAAGGAGAGTCTAATTTTAAATTTGGAAAGAAAGAAGAACCTGTGGCATGGCTTCCCTAAGAAATACAAATGCATTCCCTGATTGCCACAGACTCTATAGGACTTGCAGTCATAGCAACTAATAGCCACTCTATTAGAAATACCACAGTCAAGATTGCAGTAGCTCAGCATCTTATTTAATGTGAGTTCTGTCTTTCTAGTCAGGGCTCTTATTGCCGCGGTCCCGGTATGGAGAGCCGGCATTTCTTTTGGCTTGACTCCTGCCCTGGCAGCTGCATCTGAGAGGCAGCAGGATTTCGATTCAACTCAACACCTCTCCCGCCCTCAGCAATCAAACAAGAGTCTGCTGTTCCTCTCCTCTTTGTCCAGTGACTGTGGGCTTGTCTCCAGGGCTTGCACGGGTCTGCTCTCCTGGCCTGCAGGGCCACACTGAGCACCATGCCCATTAGCAGTGGGACGATAATACATTATAAACTGGAAGACAAATTTCTTTTGAGGAGACTCAACTTACGTACCAAGTCTCCTGAGAGAAATAACCTTTAAAAACCAATTAATCAATTTATAAAAGTGAGAAGCCACACCCAGAAGGACCAGGGCTTTGTGAAGAAAATGCCCTGGAGTCGGCAGCAGGGAAACTTCCAAAGGGTTCCCATTGTCCACAAAGAATATGCCTTGCTTTTATGCATCATGATCACCCTCATAAAATGATGAAAGTGGCTGTTTAAAAGTAAACCTCAGTACATTCTTTGCTTGCCAAATCACCAATGTACCTATAGAAGGGATTTTGGACAAAAAGTCATTTATTTTTATGAATTAGAAATGAAAACATTGCCATTTATTTTTTTTATTTATTTACTTCTGTTATTCATATATTTTACATTATTGTGTGTTCCCCACAGGTTACCCACCACCTGCTCACCCGTGGAGCCATCACCATAGTCCCCCGTGCTCCCCTCTTCCCTCCTCTTGAGCCCTTACCCTCCCATCCTCCCCTGCTGAATGTCGCCTTCTTATTTGGCTCCCCTACATTCCTGTTATAAGTGAAACCATTTGATACTCTTCTCTTTCTTTCTGGCTTATTTCACTGATCACGATCCCTTCTAGATCCATCCACGTTGCTGCGAATTGCATGTGTTTGTCTTTTTGAATGCTGAATAGTATTCCATTGTGTATATGTACCACATCTTCTTGATCCAGTCATCTATTTTTGGGCATCTGGGTTGTTTCCATTGCCATTTAAATATATTTTATGATGCAACTTCTACCAAAGCTCTTCCCAGTCCATGTCAGCATCCTCACAGCAAGTGGATGGATGGGAATATTCCCCTACCTGGTGGGTCATGGTGTATATGGCAGTATGTTTGCATTTGCAGGACTCTGTAAATAACCAAACTCTTGCATTTGAAAGAGAGCCCCCCCCCCCCCACGCAAGAAGTACAGGGGCAAGCACAGCTATCAGGCCTCTGAAGTGTAAGGTACACAGGCAATTGAAAACAGCTTCTCTTTCTTCAGCAAGCCCTGCGCCCAGTACACTCTCCCCTTATTGGGACTCCTTGACTTCCTGGCTCTCTTTGTTTACCTCTTGTGCTTTCCCCTCCCAACATCCCTTTCCTCCAAGTCCCTATTTCCTTTTCATTCCACCCCTACCTGGAAGGGGCAGCCATCCAGCCTAATCCCTCAGAGGGCACAGGTGATGCAAGGATGGGGACTTTTCCTGGCACTTGCTACATACCTCGGAGGTGAGCTCCATCTCTAGAACTCCTCTGAGGAGTTTGAGGATGTATTTTACTGTGACACTGAGCTGGAGTCCAGAGACCCAAAGAGAGCTGGGAGCCAGAGGGACCCTAAATGAGGACAACAGAGCTTGTGGTCATCACGTAATTTGAGGCAATGCTCTTAAAATTCAGTAGTTTCATAAACTGTGCTCAGCAAAGCAAAGCAGAGAGGCATTCTTGTTAGATGGAAAGGGCATATGGTATTAGAAAGAGCCTAGGTATGGGAGTTGAGTAGAGGCTGTCTCTAACGCCCTCTGCAAGGACATTGAAAGGAAATGATGTATGACATCACAAGGGAGAATTTTAGAGATATAAATAAGTAGTATAAATGTAAACTTAACTTCTGGAATTGCTGTTGCAAACAAGGCTATGGCTGGTGGGGCAGAGGGTCAGGGAACCAGAAGGCTTTGGTATTATGAGAATCACAGTGTGACCAAGTGTGTGGTCTTGTGGGGCTGATCCATGCTGACCTGAGCACGGGGCATGATGTAGAGTAGGCTTGAATGTCTGTCAATAGAACACACACAGGCATAGGGCAAAGTTGGCAGCCTACATCTATGTGCCTGGACCACACACATAAACAGATTTTGTCAAATGGAGAGAGGCATGAGACTGCACCGAACATATCGGTTAAGCTACAGATGAGAAGTGATTATATTGAGGTCATTAAGCCCATGACATCCTCTTCACCACTCAACAAGAGTGGGCTTTTATCAAGACCCTACTAGGTGCCATATTCATCACATCTCATGTAACTGACAGACTGGGGTCATGGACTCCAGAGAGACATGATGGATGGCAGGCATGACCAGATTCTAAGCTTGTCCTAACATCCAACTGAGCAGTGGGATCCTCCATGTGACCTCAATAAGGAAATGGCAAGAGCAGCTGCTCAAGAGGAAACAGAGACCAGCATTTTTACACAGAAGCACATCACACACAACATCATTTAGGAGCCAATCGTGCTCATGACACCTTCCTAGATAAATGCATATGATGGGCATGACTCCAGAGGTCTACAAGGAGTTCCTGTTATATCTGCTGTTCCCAAATCCAGTTCTGTGGGCTCTATTTTTAAGAGCCCACAGGGATGTGACGAATGATGAAATAGGAAATAAGAAGATTTTGTCAGTATTAATGTCTTTTGAAATAACAGAATCCCAATAAATATACTTCTCTTTTATAAGTTTAAATATCAAGTGTATTAGTATATTTATTTGCTAGGCACCTCACAAATTCTTAAGGAATAAGGAATCATGTCAAGAATTGAACCTGTGAAACGCTTTTCTATCTTGACCTAACTGGATTTTAATAGTAAAAATAAAATTGATATGAAATCCTTTAAACTGCTCATTTTTAAACAAATGAAAATAACCACAAAGCTTCAAGAATTACATTATGTTTACCACATAATCTCCCAGTTCTCCCCAAATTTGCTGCTTTTCTTCTGGCAAGATATGTTCTTTTGCTTTTAAATTAAATTGTTGGTGAATAAATAAAAAGGTAAATTGAAAGTATAGCAATTTATAATGGTTTATAGTACCTATGTGGAGACATCTCATATGCTTGTAGGTTCCAAAGTGTGTTCACTTATATACTGCTTAATCCTCAAATATCTTGGCTTACATTTACTAGTGAACCGAAATGATTTTGCCAAGGTCACATACTGCATATAACCTAAATACAGATCCCCTTGCTTCTAATCAGTGTTCCCTGTATTTCACAGTCCTGCTTCCTTAAAAAAAATTGCAGTGCTTGTTTTATATGCTGATTCTATATGCGAATTCTGTTTACATCTCAAACTGAACCCATGAGGTTGCTCCTCCCACTTACAAAGGAAAAACCAATCCAGCGACTCTTCCTATGGTAATCCAGCTCCTGAGGGAGGGTTTGCTGTTCAAGTAGAAATTTTCTTACTGTATTTCAAAAAGTATTTCTACCCCAGCACACTCTCTCTCTTTGTGTGTGTGTGTGTGTGTGTGTGTGTTGCATGTGTGTGATACACATATGTGTGTATGAGTTTTATATCATATTTTAGGAAGTCACCCCCAAATTTAATGAATAATATAGAGCATTAGCCAAATCTGGGAATGCCTTCCCAGAATACAGAGAATCAGGATGTGGGACTGACTCAGCAAGCAGCCTGTGGGAAAAGGCCAACCAGCTGTTGTTAAAAGGTCTGATGCTTTCCTGCCCACTTTCTCCATAAATCCTGTGCTGTCATGGAACTTGGGGGTCATCACTCCCTTCCTTATGAAAAAGGGCAGTACAGGCGCTTTAGCCCTCCAAGGACAGTGCCCAAGAGAGAACAGGTCACTGTAGATTCTTTACCCATGCTCACAATTGCAAGACCACTCAGATTCAGGGAACAACAATGGGGTTTATTTAACAAATGGGAAACAAAGAGTTACCAAGCCCGCATTGGCTGGCTGTCTCACCCAGATAGTGTCCACCGTGTTCAGAAGTCCCACAAAAGTCCCCTCATCCAAGATGACGCCATCCTGCCAACAAGGGCCTGGAGCACATGGCCCCAGAGGCGATGGGCTAGGATCTAACTCACAGTGGCCTCCGGAGGCACGCACAGGTAAGGCCACTTAGATGACGCTGCAGCAGGCTGCAGCAACAGTCCGAATGTCAGGACCCTGGGCCAGAAAACAACAAAGGCAGCAGCACTGAGGAGTGATGTTAGATGCTTTGACAAACAGCCCTTCGTGAGCTGTTGGCCCACACCAACAACAAACAGCTCAGTGAGACACTAAGCCTAAGGCCTTAAATACTCCTTCCAGGCAGTGGCAGCAAGACTGGAGACAAGTGCAGTTGTCTGGTTGCTGCAAAACTTTGGCCTCTCTCTGCAGAGGTCAGCTACTAAGGCTGCTTCTTTCACCTTTTGGAGACCAGTTTGGGGGATCCTCAGGGCATTCTTACCCTGCCTTATATCCCCTCCTAGAGTCCCCTACCCTACTTGATGCCTCCTGATTGAATCATTCAACCTGGCAGGTGCTGAAGGAGGGGCTGCCCAGATGGGTAAACCCACCAAGTTTTTCTAATAGTTTCCGCTGCTTACATGGCAGTTGGGAAAATGCCAGTCTTGCCCTGAAGTCCACACTGCAAGGCCCCAGTTACAACAAGAAAAATTGCTGAACTGGCAAAGACTCAATACTGTTTCTTGGGCCCATTAAAAAACTAAGACTACAGGGAAAATCCACTGCCCTCAAACTCTAGTATCTCCAGAGTTACCTCAGGATCTGCTTACCTGCCGCAGAAGGTACTGATGTCATAACTGCTGGGACATTTCAATAGCAGTTTTGATGATGTGCTGACAGTTAAGTGTGGACCAGGGAGAATGAGCAACTCCTGGGAGGGACAACACTCTTGTTGAATCCCATACTGTTTGTGGGCTTCACACCAGGAATCCCACCAGACTTTCACAGTGTCTGGCAGGAAGCAGGGAAATACACCAGAATACTTCAGAGCCTTCTTTCTCCATGACAAAGTCCAACTCAACAGGGAGAAATACTATGTCAGAGCATTATGCAACCTGAGGGAGGGAAATGTCCTTACTCTAATGCCTGCTAACCTTCCTATCTCACTTCAGGAAGGAAAAAAGAGTAAACAAAGTCACAGCCTAGAGGCACAGATACACTAAAAAGATCCAGACCTAATCATAAAATGACAGAATGCTTCCTCTGCCCCCACACTGAGGGGGCAGCAGGTAGCGAAGAATGGCATGAGGCAGACTCTATTGCTAAACTCAAAGGTATCAGGGAGACAAAAACAAGGACAGACGAATTTGAGACTTCTGACATCTATAGTTACAGCATACACTAAACATAGCGCAACTCCTAGCCAGATTCACATAAATTCTCACACTAAAGACCTATTCAACTTAGTTCCCATGAGTCAATACATCATATATGACATTCAATAGAAAAAAATACGAAACATGTTAAAAGACAAGGAAAAAAAATACAATCCAAAGATACAAGGAAAACAACAGAATCATTTTCAGATAAGGCTCAGATTATGAAATTATGAGACAAGGAATTTCAAATAAAATGATTTATATGCTAAGAACTCTAACGGAGAAAAGTGAAAAATATGTAAGAACAGATGATAGGGAGATGAAAACAAAAAAAAAAAAAAAAAAAAGCAGAAGTCAAAGACATTTCTGGCATGAAGAATGCCTGTCACGACGACTGAGGAGAGAATCAGAGATCCTGAAGATGTGTCAGTAGGAACTTCCCCAACTGAAAAACAAATAGATTTAAAAAAACAGAGCAGAACATCGAAAACGTGTGGAACACATTCAAAAGATGTCATAAATGACTGGATTACCAGAAATGTAATAAGGTGGTCCCCAGGACAAAGGGTGTGTTTCAGGTTCCCTGCCCCACCCAAGGGAGGGTGGAGCTGAGCAGGAGAGATAAGAAGCTGCAAGAGAGAGAAAGAGGAGACTGGAGAAGGAAGGAAGCAGGCTGGAGAGCCGGAAGAGGCCCAAGGAGCAGAGAGACATGTGAAGAAGCTGCACTGGCCTGGACTGATTGAAACACATGTGGGTGAGAGACCCGTGGGGAGGTTGACAATGGCAACACCAAAAGGTGTTTTATACTTGTGGCAGGCTTTTGGGCCTTGCTTTGGGCCAATCCCATTTGGGTGGACTTTTACCCACAAGGGGTTGGAAAACTTTGGGTACTTGATTTGGAAACTGTGTCCTTTGTCTCTTCTGTATTGTACATTGATTACATTAAAGTTTGTTTCCACTTAAGGTCTTACATGTTTTGTATTGATGTGGCGGATGGCAGAACCTATTTAGAGCATGCAGGTTTGGGGGTCCTGGGGGACCCTTCTCCCTGCCCTGTAACAGAAAGTGAAGAGAGAATAGAGTAGAAGAAATATTAGAAGTAATCACGGCTGAGGATTTTATGAAATTAATGACAAACACCAAACGACAAGTCCAGAAAGCACAGAGAATATAAAAGAAATCTCTACCCACACATCAGATTCAGACCTCGGAAAATCAAAAATAAAGAGAAAAATCAGAAAGAAACCAGAAGGGAGATGACCATACTGACAGAGAAACAAGGGTAAAAATTGCGTTAGACTTCTCTTTAGAAACCCTGCAAGCAAGAGGAGAGTACAGTGAATATGAAAACATTGAAAGAGAGATTTAGGGGTTAAGTCTCAGCACTATCACTGCTACACCCTGAGTTTGATCCCCAGCCAGGGAGCTGACCCATATAGTGCCCCTCTCCTGCCTCACCTGCTGAGCCCATCAGTGCTTTTCAGTAAATCCTCCTGTCCTGCTCCTACTCTGTCTTTGGTGAATCCTCTCACCCCTTGCACCTCTGGCCTACACCCGAGTTCTACACACACACACACACACACACACACACAAAGAAAGAAAAAAACCAGAAAATCCACAACCTGTAATTATCTTCCAGAAGTGAGGGAGAAATGAAGACTTTCTCAGATAAAATAAACAAAAATGAGGAGTGACTTGTTAGCATACCTGTCCTTTAAGAAATGTTAAAAGAAGTTCTTCAGATAGAAGTAAAATGATACCATCACAAACTTGGATCTACATGATAAGAGTGTCAGAAAAGGAATAGTGAATGTAAAATAAAATCTATTTTTATTTATCTTGTTCAGTGTAATAATAGTGACAATGTATTGTTACCACATGAATAAATGAATTATGGTAGGAGTGCTCTAAGAGGCTAAGAGGAGGAATTATGAGAACTGTTACAAGCTCCCTGTACCCACTCATGAATGGTAGGGTGTTATTTGAAGATGATATAGATTAGTTATATATATAATGAAAGCTCTAGGAAACTGCAAAAATATCTTTAAAAGAAGGACAAGTTATATGCTCAGAGAGAAGAGAAAATAGACACAAAATTCTAAATTAAAAATAAAGAAGGCAAAAAAGAGGAAGATTCAAGAAAAGATATAAAAGGAAAAAAATAGGAAACATAAACATGCAAATATTTATCCAACTGTCTCAATAATCACTTACCATAAGAAATGCTTTCTAAATATAAAGACTCAAAAAGGTTAAAAACAAAATGAAGAAAGTTACACTGTGTAAAACTAATTAAAAGAAAGCTAGAGTAGTTATGTTAATTTTAAAGAAAGCAGAAAATTATCATGGATGAAGAAGGACATTGTGTAATGATTCAGGGACCAATTCTCTAAGAAGACTTAATTGTCCTTGGCTTGTGTATTCCCAAACTGATATAATATGTGAGGAAAAAAAAACTGACAGAGCTGCAAGGAAAAATAGAAAAATCCACAATTACAGCTGGAACTTCAAAATCCCTTTAAAGGTCATTGTTCAAAGTGGTAATAGTAGCACTGTGTTGCACGGTTATAGTAAATGGCTAACTAACATGAATAGTAATGTTTATGAATGAACATAAGGGGTGAGAGAGGAACTGGAAATACTGTTTTAAGGTACCTGCACTACCTGTGAAGTAGTGGTGTTATGTGAAAGTGGTCTTAAATTGTAGAGTGTAGAGTGCAAATTGTTGCAAGTGTAGAGTGCAAATTCTGTCCAGTTATGAACAGATCCAGCAGGAAATAAGTGAAGACAGTTGAACTTAATCGTCCTGTCAGTTATTCGGTGACCTCCCTCTAAGGCCTATGGAGGGAGGAGCACAGTGATTTGAACAGGATTCCCATGGTTTAACTGACCAGCAATTTCTACCTTTTTTTTTTAAATTTATTTATTCATACAAGAGCTGGGGTGTAGGCCAAACGTGTGGGAGGGTGAGAGGATTCACCAGAGACAGAGTGGGGAGCAGAACAGGCAGATTGACTGAAACACACTGCTGAGGGGAGCAGTGGAGCTGCACCATGTGGGTAGCTCCCTGGCCGGGAATCAAACTCATCCTGCAGTGGCTGCTGATAGCTTCACAGCGCTGAGACTTAACCTCTTCTGCCACCAGGGAGGTCCCAACATTTCTACCTTTAAAGAAGGTGCAAATAGTAGGAAAGGGTCCTGGGGCACGCCAAGCGCAGAGAACAGCCTGCCCCTGGGCCAGAGGCTTATGGTCCACAGACTCAGAAGAAATGATGGCTCCAGGGTTGTTTAATAATCTGAACGAAGTTCAGTAGTGTGTGGATTTCCATAATACTCATTTCTATCCCCAGGGTTCACCATAAAGCTCTCCTGACTGGAAGCAGCCAGGAGATTCAATGCTTGTACTTCTGAATGATAAAAGTCATTTCCTCTCCTCGGAAGTATTCATTAAGGCAACTTACTGCACTAAGCAATGACTACTTCTTGAAACTCATAACTTTATGCTTAATTACCTGAGAATAAATACCACTGGCTAATGGACAAAAAATTCAATTAAGTGAAAGTTACACAAAGGCTTGGGAATTCATAGGAGCTACAAGCAAGATTGTCTGAAGTATTGGAAAAATTATATAATTGAGATTGTACTTGACCTTGGCTAGTCTACAGCACAGAAAGAGGCCCTGGAAATTGCAGCAAATCACTTGTTGAATGTTCAAGTGTTTTGCCCTTTTGTAGAACAGTTACCAATCCCCTAGGGCCACCCCTTTCCTGTAACCAGTGCTCATCTATCCCAGGTCATCATCCTTGAGGGAGCTGGCAATACCTCTGCCATTTTTACTGTAAACGCAGGGACCATTGCCTTCCGTATGCCTTCTGGAATTACTCCATTTGTCTGAGGTATCCCTCAGAAAGCCCAGAATTGCCATCTAATCAAGCAAGTATCAAGTCCTTAGTACAGTGGATTCTCAAAGTCTGTTTCTTCAAATAAGACAAAGTATCCATTGGTGAAGACACATTGGCCTAAGGTGACTTTATTGGAGGTATTGGGATCTATATAGAAGAATTTTTGAAAGGGAAGAAGAGACTTGGGCAATGTTGACAAAGTTATGTGTGCAACTGTTCATGTTAGACACAACAAGAACTTCAAAGGTTGCTATACAAAAGCATCACAACAAATGACAACAATGTGGAGATGAGGGCCCCAAAGTTAGAGATGCTTTTGAAGAGTTTGAAAGATTACTTTCTGTTAATCTGAAATAAAAATAAACTTACCACAATGCCCAAACATTGCACTCTAGAGCATACGTCCCAGAGAAACGAAAATTTTTTCACAGAGAAATTGTATACAAATATTTGATTCATAGTAGCCCGAAACTAAAAATTGCCCAAATGTCCTTCAATGGATGAATATTTGGTTAAACAAACTGTGGTAAGTCCATACCATGGAACTCTACTCAACTAGAAACAGGGATAAAATACTGATACATGTAACAACTTAATGGACCTCAAGGAAGGTATGCTGAGTGAAAAAAAAAGCCAGTCTCAAGACCGCAAACTGTGTAATTCCGCCTATAGAACATTATTGAAAGAATAGAATCATAGAAATGGAGGACAAAACAGTGGTTGTCAAGGTTTACAGATGAGAAGATCTGAGTGAGCCCAAAGGTGGTGATAAAGTTGAGCATCCTGATGTGATGGTGACGGCAAGCAGCTCCGTGTGATAGCGTTATGCACACACAGAGTTAGGCACTCATGAAACATGCGTGCTTGAGTATATGTAAACCTGAGTGAACCCTGTGGATTGTCCAGTTGCCTGAAGCTAACTCTCTACTGCAGTTGTTTAAGTTTTACTATTGGGTTAGGATGGAAGTGTGCATAGTTCTCCCCTAAACATTTCTTTGCATTTTCTTGTGAATCTACATTTATTTCAAAAGAAAACATTTAAAAATTGTTTCATGAATAGTACTCAGGCATTAATATTTTAAATGTGACTTTAAACATGTATGTTCAGTGCCATTCATAAAAAATATTACAATTGTACATGTTACTGTTTTATTCATGGCTGCAAAAATTAAGTAGCTATTGTCAAAAACACCTTTTTAAACTATCTTCTCACTAGGGAGATGGGATTGCCTGACGTTTGAGATTGTCTCAACTCTGGACCTTCCCAAAGTGTGTGGCTCTCTGTAGCCCATTTCAGTGCTGAAAAGCAAAGAATCATGTTTGACCTGATTCTGAAATGCCCAAACCCCTTGTTGGGGGCTACCTAAGTGGCTGACTAAATGGGTTGATGCTGGCCTCCAACATGAGAGAGAACTGAAACCCCCTTCCATACTTTTAACCCCAAGGCTAAGGAGAGCTGTCCGTGCGGTGGTGTTGGGGAGGAGCTGCTGCCCTCCATTGAGCACTAACACTCAAGCCCCCTCAGGACATGGGAAAGTAGCCGCTCTTTGTGATCCACTCCTGCTTCCTTTGTTCAGGGCCTCAGAGACAGACCTATCTTGTGGGTGGGATTAATTTCAGGGTGTCCTTCTGATATCGAATGCCGGCCTCAGTTTCCCTCAGCTAATAAAAGGAAACAGAGTTTGAGGAAAAGGAAAGTGGTTTAATTTGTCGACAAATGAGGAGGGCAGCAGACTCGTGTCTGAAAGGCCAACGTGCTGCTCGCTGGCAGGCTTCAGGGTTATTTATACAAAGGCAAAAAAAAGGGGGAGCTGGGCGAGGGTCTGCAAAGGGGAGGGGGAGTGGTCAGCACAGAGACTGGTGGGCGCCAACTTGCTTTGCTCAACAGCTGCTGCTTAACTCCCTTTTCCTTGAAATGCAGGAAGATAAACCTGTCAAACAAGGGGGGGAACTAAGACATAGGGGAAGACAAACTTAAAGCTTATCTGAGAAACCAGTCATAAACCTGTCAAATAAGGGGGAACATTGCAAGAGACAGGGGGAAGACAACTTGTAAACTGCAAACTTCTTAACTGCAACACTCCCAGCTCCCCATTTTGAAGCTAGGAAGCAAGTAGCCAACACATTCACTCCTTGTCTTCCTCTAAGGGATTGTTTGGGCTTAAGTTACAGGTTACCCGGACTTCTGTCTGACTTGTTTACAAATCAGGGGTTCGCATGACCTCCTCCTCAGGTATGATGCTTTGCTAAAATGACTCAGAGAACTCAGAGAAACATAATGCTTACTGTTTAGCTTACTATAAATGATACTATAAAACATACAAATAAATGATCAAATAAAAAGGTACATATGGTGAAGTCTGGAAGAGTCTCAGGTATAGTAGCTTCTGTTCCTGTGGAGTTTGAGGTATGCCACCCTCCCTACATGAGGGTGCACTCACCATCATAAAAGTTCTCTGAACTCCATCACGTAGGGTTTCTGCGGAAGTTCCATTATGCAGGTATGACTGGTTAAATCACTGACTGATCAGGGCCTCCCTGGTGGTGCAAGGGGTTAAGCCTCATCACTGTGAAGCTATCTGCAGCCGCTGCAGCATGAGTTCGATCCCCCGCAGGCGAGATTCCAGATGGCACAGCGGACCTCTCCTGCCTTGCAGTGTGTCTCGATAGATTCGCCTGTTCTGCTCCCCACTCTGTCTCTGGTGAATCCTCTCACCACCTTACACCTCTGGCTTACACCCCAAGTCTTGTATGCATTAATAAATAAATCTTTAAAAAAATACAATAAATCATTGACTAATCACATTGGTGATTCAGCCCTTTTCTCCTCCCAGGAGATAAGGAACAGGGCTAAAAGTCCAAACTCTCTAAATCATAGGTAAGCCCCTCTGACAAGCAGCCCCCTTCCTCTAAGAATCACTTCATTAACAAAATCCAGGTTCTGTTGAAAGGGGTTGTTATGAATAACAAAAGATATGCCTCTCACTCCATAACTCAGGATGCTCCAGGGTCTTAGAAATTCTTGAGCCAGGAATTTCTTAATATACCACAATATCCCATGCAGAGAGACTAGGTTAGGACTCTTAGTTTTCAAGGACCAACTGACTTGAGGTAGCTTAAATCAAAGGAAGAAATATGTGACTCACAACCCAAAGCCATATTTAATAAAGGATCAAAAACAAACACACAGGCAGCAGGACCACTTCTCGAAGGTGTCTCACTGATTCTGTGTGATCTTTTAGATCTTGGTAGGTAAAAGACAGGACCCACTTTCCTAATTCAAGTTACTTGACCAGTTTACTGGGAACCGGTATTCAATCTCCAATTCTCAGAACCCTGATTATTCTAGCTGAGTGAAGGTCCACCTGAGGTTCAATGAGCTATGCCTTGCATGGGGAGGTTATACTGCCATAAAATGCAAGTCTATTGAGACTCACCCCTACCCCAGTTGTTAGTGGAGGATTAAAGCACCAGCTGGGCAAATACCCCAAGAGATACCTATAGTATCACCCACATCTTTATAATAAAGGATCTGCACTGAGCAGCTAATAGCATTAAGAGGAGTGGGAAATTCAGAGCAACAAAGGAACACTGCCTTTGTTGCTACATATCATCTGGTTTGTTTTACCTTGCATCTCGGGTGCATTATCATTATGGTACAAATCTGGACGTCCCTGTGGTAAGAAACTGCATTGTCTGGTATCCTGACAAATGTTAAATATTCTACTGGGACTCAAAAATAAGTAACAATGACATCATTCCATGACTTTTTCATTACTGACACTAGCATGGAAGCTATTTTTCATGTCTTAAGTAATCCCTCTCTAAGTAATCAAAACAAGGTACAGTCTAGTTGGAAAAGCTATTTGTTTTGCTGCTGGGGATGCTATAATGTGGAAAAGTGAGGCATAATGAGAGTTACTATTTAGGGGTTTTAACAAGTAGACAATGGGCCTTCTTCGTCTCTCCTGTTTTATGTTCCTGCAGAGGTTATGGCCATCAACATCCTCTTTATTTTGAGAATACCACCAGTTTTTATCCCAAAGAAGCAAGGAGGTATTAGGGATCTAAATGAAGTCCAGATGATTAACTTAAAGTTGTGGTTTCGGAACATGGTGGAGGCTAATGGTGAAACTGGAGTGAAGATGGCAAATCACAGCCAAATATGCTGACCAGGAGCTACCCTTGTCCACACATGCCCCCTATGCTCTGAGCACGATGTCCTGCAGGTCTGCATCAAGCTTTAAGTTATGGAGCAAGGGGTAACCATTTAATGCAAGACACCATGACAGATATGCATTTTGTATGGTACTAGCACAAAACCAAATTCATAGACCAAAGGAACAGAATGTAACAAACCCACACATATATGACCAACTAATACTTGACAAGGGACCCAAGCATACTGACTGGGAAAGGATAGTCTTTTTAAGAAATGGTGTTGGGAAAAATGGATAATTACATGGAGGAGAATGCAGTTGGACACTTAACTTATACCAACTACAAAAATAAACTCAAAATGGATTGAGGTTTAATTTAACGAAAATTGTAGAACTCCTAGAAGAAAACTTAAGGGGGGAAAGCTCCTTGATATTGGTTTTGGCAATAATTTTTTTTTGATATGACGCAGAAAGCAAAAGCAATAAATAAATAAGATTATACCAAATGAAAACACTTCTGCACATCTCTTCTACCCACCAAAAATCAACAGACTAGAAAGGAAACCTATGGAATGGGAGAAAATATTTGCAAGTCAAATGCCTTATTAAGAGTTAATACACTAAGTAAGTAAAGAACTCATCTAATTTGATAACAAACCAACAAGGAATCTAATTGAAAAAATGGGTAGAACTGAATAGACACTTTTCTTTTTTTTTTATTTGTGTATTTTACATTACTGTATATTCCCCGTAGGTTTCCCACCACCAATTCATCCGTGAACCATCACCACAGTCCCCTGTGCTCCCCTCTCCCCCATTCTGAGCCCCAATCCTCCCCCCTCTCTCGCTGGTTGACTCTCTTGTATTTGGTTCCCCTATATTCCTATTATAAGTGAGACCATTCGATATTTTTCTTTTTCCTTTTGGCTTATTTCGCTGAGCATGATCCCTTCTAGTTTCATCCATGTTGCTGCAAATTGCATGTGTTTATCTTTTTTGAATGCTGAATAGTATTCCATTGTGTATATGTACCACATCTTCTTGATCCAGTCATCTATTTTTGGGCATCTGGGTTGTTTCCATATCTTTGCTATTGTAAATAGTGCTGCAATAAACATGTGGGTGCATGTATCCTTTTGGATTAGTGTTTTTTTGTCCTTTGGGTATATTCCCAGTAGTGGTATTGCTGGGTCGTATGGTAGCTCCACGTTTATTAATTTGAGGAAATGCCATACGGCTTTCCACAGTGATTGAACCTGTTTGCATTCCCACCAGCAGTGTAGAAGAATTCCTTTTTCTCCACAGCCTTACAAGCATTTGTTTTTGCCTGTTTTTTAAAAGGTTAGCTTGTTCAATAAATGGTGCTGGGAAAACTGGACTGCTACATGCAAAAAAATGAAGCTAGATTACTACCTCACACCATGCACAAAAACCAACTCAAAATGGATAAAAGACACAAACGTAAGACCTGAAACCATAAAATTTATACAAGAAAATATAGGCAAAACTCTACATGACATACATCTCAGCAAAATCTTTAAAGACACATCCCAAAAAGCAAAGAAAGTCAAGGAAAAGATAAACAGATGGGACTACATCAAACTAAAAATTTCTGTACAGCAAAAGACACAATAATCAAAACAACCAGACATCCTACTAATTGGGAGAAAATCTTTGCACACAATACAACTGATAAAGGACTGATAACTAAAATCTACAAGGAGCTCACGCAACTCAACAAAAATAAAGTCAACAATCCAGTCAAAAAATGGGCAGAAGACCTAAAAAGACACTTCCCCAACAGCCATATGAAAAACTGTTCAACATCACTTATAATCAGGGAAATGTAAATCAAAACCACAATGAGATACCACCTCACACCAGTGAGTATGAATAGACACTTTGCAAAGAAGATATACAAATGGCCAGCAGGTAATTGAACTTTCTTTTTTTTTTTTTCGTCAGTGTGGAGGAGCGTAATCAACCAGAAACACATTGGAGAACAAAAGTTTATCTTCTGTGGAACGACAAAAAAATCAGACTTAACTCTTTTAAAAACAAAACAAAACAAAAACAAAAAGTTGAGGCAAGGTTTGCTTATTTGTAGGACCAAAAGGCTCCTGGGGTATCCAAGGAAAGTTGGGAAGCAGCGATGAAGGCGCAGAGATGGGCTGGGAGGGCCACAACGTGTGTGCACGGCCATGGAATTGCATCCTGCGCTTCGTGCAGGAGGAGCCGCATTTCCTGAAACACCCTGTCCCCATTATGACCAGAAGGAAAAGGATATGAACAATATCCTCTGTGAAAAGGATGGGAAAAAGACACCCTCCCCTCTGCTCACACACTTTTTTCTAGCTCAGCAAGGAGTGGGCTCCTCCCAGTCTCGTTGGAGCCCATGAGTGAGGACAGTTGGTGGGTTACCTTTTACCCCAAGGAGAATTCCAAGACTTATAAAGTAGATGTCAAAAGTATATTTTAAGGTATGTATATTCTAGCTCTGATGCTGTATTGGGTCCATTATGGAAAATTTCCTTAGTTCTTCCTCATTTCTGGGGAAAACTACAGAAAAATCTGGGCAGAAAAATGGTCAGAGAATGTATTTTGGCAGCTCATAGATTTCCTGTAGTTGCTCAATTAGGAATGTGGATTCCTAATTCCTAAGAATTCACAGAGTATTTAAGAACGGAGAGGGTTCTGATTTTTTGGCTCATTTCTTCACCACCTGATAATCAGTAACAAGCAGCATATTAGCAACAGCATTTGAGCAAACAACGTGTCCCCCTCCTAAAAGGTGTACACTTGCCAATTTTGAAGGTATCCTACATACATCAACATGCTTAAAAAGCAGGGGCAAGCTCCAGGCAGATGAATTTTCACCACAATGTGCCATTTATCCATTTTCTCACAAAACCAAGCTCTCCAATTCTTACCACTTGTCCTTAAGCTGTTGACACCAGACTGATAAAGAGCTGCCAATTCTAGCAGGCATCAGACCAGAGCAGAGACCAGCCAACACCTGAAGCTGTAGCTATGGCAGCAGCGCAGGCCGGTTGCTGAATTTCTTGTAGGTCAATTGTCCTCTCATGTTCAGTCCTGTTGTAGGAATATGTGACCTCCCAGATGGAAACAGCCCCATATCTGGCTATTATACTTGAATACAGGGATTTCTAAGGAAATATACACTCAGTGCCGCAGACCATGAATTGCACTGATTCATGTACAGTTGTGATGAGGGTACCTGCTGGAGGCACAGACATCAGGTCCTTATGAGACCTTTTCCTGGAAACTGCAGACCTACAGAGACACACTGCCCGGCAGAAGTCATAGCCCTGTGGCTCTGAGCTCTTTTCCACAACTCAGTTTCCTGGCGCCTGCATGAAGAGCCAAACACTAACATCACTATTGTCCCCTCCTAATTGGACAACAGCCCGGATGTGAGTAGGCCTTGAAAACATGAGATTCTGCAAAGACTTCTGCTTACCTGCTTTTGTCCAGACTAGTCACTCAGGCCCTTATTAAAATACTCAGGGTAGGAAAAATCAAGTCACATATTCTTCTTAGAATATTTTGAAATAATCAAACCTGTAATAGAGATTACTGAGATTGGACTACAGTAAGAAAACTATTGTGTTTTCTCTGCGTTCCAAACACACCCTTCCCTTCAGATTCTTTATGTTCCTGAAATTGGGAGACAATCGAAGTTTATATTTGATGTCACGTCCTTTCTCTTGAAAAAAATAACAGAAACTTCTGGAAATTGATTCTTCCATTTGACAGTGTCTGATTTAAGGAAATGAGTCATGTGCCTTTTGCTATACAATTAATTTAAACACAAATATACAGATTAACTATAAGATGACTATACCTTCTGTTGTGACCATTTATTTGCTTATTCGTGGGCAACAAGTCTCCCTGTGCTCATTTGGCCCACCTTTCCCAGATTTCTGATGCTGCTCTCTTTCTTGTGTGCATTTCTTGGCCCAACCTGATCTTCTGGGCCATCATTTTACTGGTAGCGGAATGCCAGCCAGCCTCCATTTCCCTTAGCCAAAAAAAGGAAACAGAATTTGAGGAGAAGGAAAGTAGTTTAATTTGTGGACAAATTGAGGAGCACAGCAGGCTCTTGTCTGAAAGACCACCAGCCTGCCCCTTGCCAGAGGACAGGGGTATTTATCCAGAGTTACAAGTCAGTGGAAGGGGGCGAGGGCAAGGGTCAGCATGTCCATGGAGGAAAGAAGAGAAAACCTAAAGGAGGCATCACAAGTCTAGAACCTGGCTCACACAATGCCAAGAGCTGGAGGTAGGGGTAGAAGGGATTAACAAAATCACTTCAAGAAGGTCTCAGATGCTGTAGGGAGTGTCAGGAGCTCAGACCAGGGGTATTCATAATCAACAACAAATAAGCCACTCCTGGAAGGAATGAGCCCCTCCCAAAGAGAAGACTATATCAGGGAAATCTCTGCACTGGCACAGAGCAGCACTCCTCTGCCCACCTGTGCCTATGCAGGTGCTTCTTTCCACCAACTCTGCCCCTCTGCAGGCCAACGGCCTTCCTGCCTACCTGTGGCCTGTTCCATGCCAGGACTTCTCTTCACTGACCTCCCTCAGCAGGGCAAGCTCTCCTCAGGGCTGCCCGCCTGCAACCATGCAGGCCTCTCTTAGCAAACCTGTCCCTTTTGGGGCAGCTCTTCCTGCCCGCCTGTGTCTATGCAAGCATCCTTTATTCTTCTGTCTCCTTCCCTAATAAACCTGTTCTTCAAATGTAATTAATGTTTCTGTCTCGTGGAGAAACTCGCTGCTTGCCACTGAAAGGGGAGCTCTGGTGAAACCTTTCCCAGATTGAACCCAAGGACCCCACTCTCCATCGACTCCAAAAATCCACATCACTGGCCACACAGGTGTCTGGAGATTTGGTTGACGTCAGCCTGCTTTTGCCATCAACTGGTGGCCAGCAATTCAGGTGTTATCTTGTAGTGATGCTCTTTTCCTTCTGAATGTAAGAAAACAAAGTTCCTTAAGCCTAGAGGGTAAATAAAGAAAATGGAAGGGCTTAATGGTGGGACAGAAAGAGACATATACTTTGTTTCTGCATCATTACTGTTTTAAGGCCTGTGTTATTATTATGAAACAGGTCATATCCTTTCACTATGACTCTGCTCAACGTTCACTTTAAGAAAAAAAATATATTTTCAATCAATTTCTTTCACACGCTACTCATTCTTCATGCCCTTCAAAATCCAGCTGTCTGTGGGTAATTCTGGAAGGGACTCTCGAGTTTGCTTGAAGCTGAAGCCAGTTCTCAAACCCGAGGGCCCTTGAACTTTTGCTATGATATTTACCCTGGTCCTGGACATGGATGAGGTGTTTTAATGTCTTTTGCTGTGAAGAGACCAACTGGCTGGGCGTTATCTGGAAAAGAATCTCACGGTGGGCATAGCTGCAGGTGGCCAGGTCCTTCCTGTGTGACACCACCTGCTCTCTCTCCCCGAATTGCCTTTCCACCGCCCCTCCCACTGCACCCCTCACACTTCCAGCTATGAAGCTGCACCGGATATATTGCTACTGAGTCACTTCTCTTCAAATGAAATAGTCGCTCAACTTACACATTTTTAAAGTAAATGTCATGTGCGTGTTCTGTAATGGATGCTAAGTGATTAAAGTTCTCTGAGGCCTTAAAGAACGCAAAGACAAAAAAAAAACTTATTAAACTTTTTCTCTCTAAGGCAACAGACAACTAATAGCAACAACCTTGAACTGAGCTCCGGGGCCCCCAGACACTAAAAACACAGACAAGCAGCTTCCCAGAGGTGGGGCACCTTAAAGAAACTGCTTCCCGGCCCTGGACTGTTACAAACAAAGCCTTTTCTAATTGGTTTGGAGAGATTAATGGACTCATTCTTATGAGTCTTATGGCTTATGGCTACTGTTAGTAGAGTATACTTACTTTTTTTTGATCTTTAGCCATTTCTTAGATTTTTTAGTTCCCTTTGTCTCCAAAAGGCTGAAGAATTCAAGGGATGTCAAGTTCATGAGCTGGGCTTACAGAATGGTGATCTTGGGTCTCCTTACTCACAGGGGTCTGGGTACTTGCTCTTATCCTCCCTAATGGTGGGGTCTGGTCTTTTCAAACTCTTGGTATCCGACATCCAACAACTTCATGTAAAAGAGATGGTATTACAGGGGTCTCAACCTGTCCCAAACTCACAATCCTGTCTCTCTCTGGCTGAGACAGCTGAGACTCCTCTCACCTGTGGGTAGGGACTACACCCATGCACCCTGGGAAGTAGTTACAAAGATTGAGACTGCTGTCTTTTTACCCCCTGAAGTGATAAAGAGGATGAAAGACCCCTCAGGGGGAATAAGGCAGGAAGGGCCCCAGGACAGAGACAGATGACCAGACTCAGGACAGAACTTTGCTGTTCCCATTGTTTTCATCAGGTTGGTAAATAAGAGGTTAAATAAATATAAAAGGGGCTGAAACCTCTGAAGGAGGGAATGAGGAAAACTGCAGCAGGCCTCTCCCCAACCCAGTAACTAGAAAAAAAGTATCTGTACATATTTTGAGACAAGATGACCCAATCCTACTTGTTTAAACTCTTTCTATCTTGCTTAACCTCTGGGTGCTGTTATGACTCAACCGTTTTGCTAAACAAAAAACTGGTCAGAACCAGTTCGATAATCCATCTGTGAGTCTCCTACTAAACATATACAAACGGCTTCAAGACACAAGACATGGTTCTCCCTTGACTCTATCCACACCCTCTTTCTTTTTTTTTAAATATTTTTTATTGTTATTATTATTTACGTCTTTTACATTATTGTGTATGCCCCGTAGGTTTCCCACCACCAATTTACCCTCTTTCTTGAATATGCTATTGCTTGTAATAATGGCTTCATTTCCATCTCACCCACGTATTCTCACATGCGTTCTTTCCTGCACCAGCGTCAAGGACCTCCAGAGTCTTTTTGTTGGGGGGAAAGGACGTCCTTAACAAACTCCACAAATAGGTTTTATGGACACCACCCCCACCTCAGACCAAAGAGATCCAAGGTACCAAGGACTGCAAATCCCATAATGTCATCACCACCTAAGGGAGGATTGCTGGGAACTGAGGGTGGAGTTAAACAGCCAGGTTTTGGTATAAACAGACATGTGGGCCTTGGCGGGGGCGGGTGGGAGGGGTGTTGGTTTTTTGCCAGCTTCCAACTTGCTACTGGGGTTCCAGATCAGTGGAACATTCACCAATTTATCTCTCTCTCTTTATTTTTTTATTTTTTTAAAGATTTATTTATTTATGCATACAAGCTGGGGTACAGGCCAGAGGCATGGGGCAGCGAGAGGGTTCACCAGAGACAGAGTGGGGAGCAGAACAGGCAGATCAATGGAAATACACTGCTGAGGGGAGCAGCGGGCGAGGCAGGAGAGGTCTGCCGCGCCATGTGGAAATCTCCCCGGCCGGGTGTCGAACTCACTTCACCGCTGCCACAGCTCCACAGCACAGCGCTTAACTGCTGCGCCACCAGGGAGGCCCCTCTCTCTCTCTCTCTTTATCTCCGAGTCATTCATTTCTTCATTTCCCCCCCTTTTTTTGGTAAATAAAGCCTTTATTAACCTTTATTTGTGTTTGTGCCTGCAGTAGAGTTTTATTATAAGTCCCTTGTAAGTGCACGGGTGAGAACCCACAGTCAGGCCAACCCATTTCACATAGGACTTGCCCTGTAACACCTTGGCACCTGGAGTCTCATCAGTACCACTGGAGATATCATGGGGTCATCAAGATAACTCAGGTACATAAACTCACTTTATGGGCTATTTATTTACTTGACACGGAATGTCACATGCACAAGAGTTCTCAGTGCAAAACAGAAAAACAAAGGAAAAACCATGGTCTTCCAAACATTAATTGGCACCTTGTCCTTTACGAACCCACTGCTATGATCTGAATGTTTGTGCTACCCAAAGCTCACATGTTGGAATCCTAATGCCCAAAATGACCGTATTATAAGCAAGGTGTGTCCCTGGAAGGTGCTGAGGTCATGAAAGAGGAGTGGACATGAGACCCCACACAAAACTCTGTAGCCCCTTCCACCATGTAGGAACACAGTGAAATGACACTTGTCTATGAACTAGGAATAGGGATTCTCACCAGAACATGATCACAATGGCACCTTGCCCTTGCATTTTCAGCCTGTAAAACTGAAAAATAAATTTATGTTGTTCATGAGCCACTCTGTGGTATTTTATTTTAGCAGTCTGAATGTGTAATAGCGTGGCCTCCATAATAAAGGGAGGGGCCAAGTTCCCTGTCCCCCTAAGGAAGGGTGGAGCTGAGCCACTAAGAACATTTGGAGGAGGCACTTGGAGCAGAGACATGTGAAGAAGTCCCGCTTGCTTCTCAGTCATTCGTTTGCACCAGGGACTTGGGGAACTTTGCAGGAGATAGTGGAATCAAGACATGTATAGATGCTTGAAAGAGATGTGGGTGAGAGACCCTTGTGGAGGTAGACTTTAAGTGGATTTGTACTTTTATTTCGTTCCTTTTGCCTCACACTTGCCTGGCCCCTTCTGCCCCTTTCCTATGGTTCGCCACTAGAAGTTTCCTTAGATTTGTGACAAGTTTTTAGGCCTCAGTGACTCCACTTTAGGCCAAGTTTTTTTTAGCATTTACCCATGAGCAGATGGGTAACCTTGGGTGATTCATTGGGAAACTAATATCCTTTCTTCTCTTCTCATACTATATACACTAATCCTATTAAAGTTCTCTCACACTAGGAATATGCTTTGTCATTATACGGTGGCTGGCAAAACCCCTTTAGAGGGCTTGAGGGTACCAAGACCCCCTAGTTCTGCACAAATAGACTAAGAAATTCAGATCCCTTTATTAGAACAATGTACTCACTACCAAATTCTGGGTGTATTGACTGTTAAACATTCATATCTGCCTAGTTCTGTATAGAAACTCCTTTGATCAATGTTTCCCTTGTCCTGAAATATCTGGAAAGTTACACAGCTAATAACTATGATACATGAGTACAAAAGGCTGATTGGTGATCTGCCTTGAGCTGAGATGTCCCACGGGCCTGTTTATGTTCTAGAATTCACCAGGGGGGCTCAGGTTGAAACCAGATTCCATTCCAAACCGTGTCTTTTCCAGGATTTTTCCTGTCCTGTCCCATTTCTCTCTTGTCTTTTCTCCTAAAAAAAATTAATAAATAACTTGCTCAAGAATTCTTGCCTCAGGCTCTGCTTCTTGGGAAGCTGACCTATGAAAAATGCTTTATCTTTTTAAGGGATTTTAAAATCAAAACAAGGAAGGGAGGGAAAACATGAAATATGGTCCTGCATGCAAGGGGGTTGGAAATCAAAAAGCAGGATCAGGTTCCAGATCTCATTATGGAAAAGAAATCAATATACTATCCATGAGTAAACTTCCAGCCTTCAGGAATGTGATGAGTCAGGAATTTCCCTGGTATCTTTGGAAGAAATCCTCCATGACTTCCCTCTGTAACAAACACCACACCATATAACCTAATTAGATGTCAAGAGAAATCGTGACTGGCAGGGGTAGTCCTTTAGGAGGGCAGAGTGAGAGGCATTGATCTGTGTCTGGAGAATGAAGCAACCTCTGGTGGAATTCAGTCTGTGAACAGCAGCACCCAAGGGACTCACCTAGAGAGGGAAGGCCCTCAATATTCAGGAAACTAGTGAGTCTCACAGTTTTATGATTGAAATCTATATGTAAATTGGTACCACAAATCCAAATTCAAATAGAAGAAGAGGAAAGGATCCCTTCCTTCTTGGTCTTTATAGGGATGGCTTGTACACTTTGAAATGATTGACTGGCTACACTCAATGGGTGGAGAGTTTAGAGAGATACCAAGGGCTAAATCTACCCCTGACATGTACCTGATTTGAAGTGTGAAAGAAAGAGATAATGCCCAGACTCTAGAGACCAGAGTCACCTGTGGATTTGACAGTATCCACAGACCATATAAGCACTAAAGAAAAGAATGTGTGCCTTGGTGGTGGGTGTGGCATGGTGACACACATTTGAGGAGGTGGAATCTAGACTCCTGAATCATATACAGTTATGTTAATTAAAAAAATGTATAACAAAGAAAAGGCACAGTGTGAAAAGCTGAATGGATGTGTCACCTAAGGCCACCCTATGTTGCTGTGTTGCATCAACCTTCTCTAGCATGCGTTTTTACATTTCATGGTATGATGTTTGGTAGCAAAATAATAAAAACCATGAGCAATAAACTGTATAAACATTGGGTCTAGTGCATAAGATGCATTAGATAAAAACAAAAGCATATTTTTTAAAAAATAGAACTGGCCTCTGAAACTACAAAAATATAGGATATTTGATTTCTTAAATGATATTTTACCACCTTAAACTATAAGACATATCAGAAATACCTTTGTCAGTCTCTGTTTTCCCATCTCCCATTTTTTTTCTCAGTATGTAGTCTGGAAGAGAGAAGACACTCAGTAAATTGAGACATGCAGGTGGCCAACAGGCATATGAAAAAATGCTCATCATTACTTATCATCAGGGAAATGCAAATCAAAACCACAATGAGATACCACCTCACACCTGTCAGAATGGCCTATATCAAAAGAACCATAAACAGCAGGTGCTGGTGAGATATGGAGAAAAAAGGAACCCTCTTACCCTGTTTGTGGGAATGTAGACTGGTCCAGCCCCTATGGAAAACAGTTTGGAGATTTCTCAAAAGACTGAAAATATATCTTCCAAATGTCCTAGCAATTCCACTCCTATGTATCTACCCAAAGAATACAGAAACACCATTACTAAAGGGAACCTGCACTCCTAAGTTCATTTCAGTGTTATTTACAATATCCAAGCTATGGAAATACCCTAAGTGCCCCAAAACATGAGTAATGCTATTTGCAGCAAGATGGATGGAGCTGGATGATTATGCTAAATGAAATAAGTCAGAAGGAAAAAGATAAATACCGTATGGTGTCACTTATATGTGGAATATAGAGAAACCAAACAAAGGGTCAGGTGAAGACAAACATTAACACCCACACTGGAAATTGACCACAGATATGAAGCATCCAGAGTGGGGAGGGAGAGGGGTAAGAATAAGGTGGGGGTAATGGAGGGATGAGAGGGAGAGTACAGTGAGCTGTGTTGGGGGACTGTGTGTGTTTCCATGATAGAAGTCTTGATGATGACACCTGAGGGGGCAAATCAAATACTGTCAAATACTAACTAACAAGAATATAAAACAATAGTACTTCATTAAAAATAGTCAAATAAATGGAGTCGTTCTGAAAATAGAAAGGGCTAGAATTTGGAGTGCTACCTAGTCAGTCACATGTGACCAACTGTTCCTATCCATTAATAACACTGGTCAACAGTGAGATCATAACTGACTTAAAAAGGCCCTAATATGTAGTATCTTGGTGTGCTGAACATGAATATAACCCTGAAAATTTTTATTAGCTCTTGTTTTGAAGATATTTCATATAATTCATTTTATATGCTTCACCGTGTAAATGTATCCAGTAGGACTGCAACAACATCCTAAATCAGCCTAGAATGATGTAATAATGCAGCGCATTGCATAATACCATCATGCACACATCATCCAGAGTTGATTGCATCATTTTCTGATGCAATACTACTGCCAGGCAGCTGCTGAAGTAAGCTGGCGTCAGCAGTGCACTATATAAAGCTCTGTCGGAAAAGTTGAGCACTGAAAATTTTTCAGACTTTGTGCGAGACAGTTTAAGCTACTGTTCCATAGAACTGTTATTATTTTATCCATTTAGGCACACTACAGAACAGTGATGCCTCAAAAGTGCGTTAATAGCGTGGACAATTTCTGCTCTATTTGTGGGGAAGTGATGTTTGCCAACCAGAAGAAAAGCATCACTTCTCAAGTGAAGAAGGCTTATCATCTTTACTTTGGATGCAAGGTTGGTGACCAAGACAAGCCTCGGGCCCCGCAGATATGCTGTGCTACATGTGCAACACAGCTTTCACAGTGTAAATGGCAAAAGACCATCCATGCCATTTGCATTCCCCATGGCGTGGAGAGAGCCAAGCACTGTTACTTCTGCTTGGTTCCTCCTCTTTCCGGCGGAATAACAAAGCAAAAGACGTCGAGAATAGTCTACCCAAACATTCCGTCTGCATTGATATGACCGGTTCAACAACTTGCTGTAGGGTGATTCCGAAACAAGTATGGAATGCTTTTCGCCTAGTGTCTACAAACTTTCTAGGGGAATGTTAGAGCAGAAAACTACAAGGAACCAGTAGAAGACATGCTGATGCAGTATCAGAAACTTGGTTGCAATATGTCTCTAAATATCCATTTCCTTCATTCCCATCTGGATTTCTTCCCTGAAAACTGTGGTATGGTTAGTGATGAAGATGGTGAATGTTTTCATCAAGATATCGCATCAATGGAACAAAGATACCAGGGAAAATGGTCCACTGCAATGCTGGATGACTACTGCCGGACACTCCCCAGAGATGTTCCTGAACAGCTGTATAAGAGACAAGCAGAGAAATCTAAGAAGTAGTCTATGATTTGATTTTTTACAGCTATTAACCATAGACCTATTACTACTGGCATGCATTTCGTGATGTAAACATCAATTTATTGCAGATTACAAAAAAAACTAGAGCCAAAATTAGAATTTGACTGTCATATTTGTGTTGAACACATACAAATTGATAGGAAATGACTAATTTTATTTCAGTGATATGACTTTTGTAAAATTTTGTGGACCAGTGTATTAGACCACTGTGCTACTCTCTGAGGCAGAGACAGGATGGGCTGGGCCAATTTGGCTTAAAGACCAAAACTAGGACAATTGATTCATTCGGTGTTTCTAAGCAAGAATGGGGGATGGTAATGAATACAATAACCCATGAGGTAGATAAAGCAACAGGAACTAGGGAATGCCAGAGCTAATATGGAATCTCAGGATAGGGAGGGTTAGAAGTGAGAAGACAGGTTTCTGGATTTCAGACTTGGGTTTGTCTCTTTTAAAAGAATTAGCCCAAGAAGATAAGCACAAACAGATACCCTTTCTAGTTGTTTTCCATATACAGATACTATACAATAATAGAAACTAAATGAAGGCACGTTGTCATTTTTCTCATGGGATAGTACATATGCAATCTTTCTCCCCAAACAGAGCCTGACAATTTTTATTTTGCTGACTCATTAATGACCAGTGAAAAGAGAAAGATAAAGTGACATTCCAGGAATGAGATGTAAGTTGCCTTCAGACTGAACAATCAGGACAGCAGAAGTATGCTACTGACTTTGGCAGGGAACTCTAACAGGAATTCATAGTCTGAAGTCAAGGTTGTGCAAGAGCACATTGAAAAGGTGCCAAATCAGAGCATGGCTGAATTCTACAGAACTTAATAATCTCTGATCATCCTCCTCATGGGCCAGAAGGAATCTGGCCAGTGAGTGTAGACTTCCTACCTTAGTAAATTCACTAAATATTCTAAAGTACATTAATATATTTCTAGTAAAATTCAGGATGTCTTGGACTATTGCTAAGGAGTCAGGAGTCTATGGGAGGTAGACTTGAGGAGTGCCCTTATCTGACGAGAACAAAGACAAAAATTAGACTTTTATTAATTTATATAGATACCTTGAGGCAAAGGAAAAGGTTAACAAGAATGTGAAATACACAGCAGCATTTGCTTATTTAAATGACATAATCATTTACACTGGCACCACAAAGAACCAGATGAATAAAAGCAAGATCCTCTGGATATGCAGAGCTCAAGGGAGAAGAATTTAAAGTTATCCTTGGATATGTGTCAATTCTCCTGAAACTCTGTTAATTTAGTGGACACACAAGATCCCATCCTGAAGAAAGGGATGACTTTGAAATTATATCCACTACTAATAATGGCCTCAAGCCACCAATTACAGGGAACTAAAAAATGTCTTAAGCGGGTTTATAGATTTTCAGAAGAGTATTCTAATTTCATTTTTTTCTCACAATACCTTATGTGGCAGGGTTTCATTTGAAAGTTGAGTACTTCCAACATGGAAGAGAAAGACCATAGGCCAAGCGATATCCATTATTATCAGTTGTCCTCAATCAATCAGTTAAAGGTAATTTTAAAATGTCTTAGGGAATTTTACAGGAGTTTGGAAAATTAATATTTATAGGTTGGGAAACCACACAAGTATTTAAAGTAGATTTTCTTTTTTAAAGATTCATTTATTTATGCATACAAGAACTGGGGTATAGGCCAGAGGTGTGGGGTGCTGAGAGGATTCACCAGAGACAAAGTGGGGAGCAGAACAGGCAGATCAACTGAAGTACACTGCTGAGGGGAGCAGTGGGGGAGGCAGGAGAGGTCTGCTGCGCCATGTGGGAATCTCCTGGCTGGGGATCGAACTTATGCCGCAGTAGCTGCAGATAGCTTCATAGTGCTGAGATTCAAACCATTGCATCACCAGGGAGGTCCTAAAGCAGATTTTCTTACAAAAGCTTTCAATAAGATGGACATGCCCACAGATAGCTAGCTTCCAGGGCATCAGGGGTTCTGAGGTGAGAGGTTTATGTGTAGGGGATAGCAAACTGTTTAGTGTAGTCCTGTCCAGGTGCTTGATGACCCTACCAGGGCTTTTGTCACCTATTTGAAGCCAACTCTAGAAAGAAGTAACAGGGATCAAAACCAGTGTCATCATGTGACTTGGTGTTATAGCTCAATTCAGAAGTCCTGCACATTGTTGATCAGTTCTAAGGCCCGAGTTCGAGGTGCCTTTTGGGTTAGAGGCTGACCCTGGTATATCTCCACTGGTGCTGAGCAAACTGCCATGATCACTGATAAGTTCCTACATTGCATGATCTGCATTCATTCGTCACTGGAGACTGGGTCTGTGATGTGGGTCACCCCAACTTTTGACAGATCCACATGCAGGTTCCTGAGATTACATACCAGCAGGGGGTCTAGCAGTTTGGAACACAGGTGGATATGCTTCTGAGGAAGTTATGACAAAGCACAATATGTGTAACAATCATTTTATCTCCCTAAGGCACTGTCCCCCGTGGCTCTCACTTAGTCCTACATAGTCATCTACTATCCCTCAAGTCTGGACTGACCCTGAGTTAGGGAATGATTAAAAAAGAAGAACCAAGAGTTATTGGCTGAAATGTCCAGGATTATCTCCAAGCACCTCACCATTTCATTGCACTATTAAAGTCAACTTTAATAGTGCATCTACCAGGGCTTCTGTCACCTGAACCAGATTATTTGAAACCAGCTCAAACATCTATCCTACCATGTGTTACAAGTTCAGGACAACAGCAGCAGAATCAGTTGTGTTGCTCCCAGAAGAACATTCTCCATGAACATCTGTTCCTTCTGGTGATGAGACCTTAAGAATCAGTTGAGGTTTCTGCCAATGGTGGACTACAACCATCCACAATAAAATGTACAGAAATGCTGAAAAGTATTTTAAAACACATGACAGTAAGGGAAATACTTTGATGCTATAAATGAGTGAGGAGTCCCAAGAGATGAACAGGTGCTAAAGCCATTGTTGATTTAGGAAATCTATTATTCACGGGAGACCTAGACCTTCTGTTCTAACAGCTGCAAGTGTTAGGGGTTGCTCTTTGAAGATGGAGGTAGTGGGGACAGTTTCCTTTCCAGATACAAAATGTTATAAAACTCTAGTAATTAGAGTAAGACATCAGCTTAGAGAGAAATAAATTAACCAGTGGAGCAGAAAGGAGAAGTCAGACCCTGATCCATGTTTACATTCAACAAACCATCTGGGACAATTCCACATCCATGTGGAGAGTAAACATGCGCACCTGCCTCCCACTAGTCACCCCCTGGAACGAAGACTGAATTAGTGGAATAAAGATTTCTACTTGAAAGACTGAAATGTTATGCTTTTCGAAGTACATGTAAGAGTATCTCTTTGGGACTTTAGAATCAGGAAGGATTTCCTCAATAAAATTCAAAAACAAGAACCACAAGGGGAATAATGAAGCATTCAAACTGAATGCTTTTCTCCATCACAAGACCTCATCAGAAAAGTAAACAAAGTGCCACACAGATAAACAGTAAAAAGAGAAAGCAGCCATGGGGGTGGAGGGGAGATGGCAAAGACTTGGGTAGTCATTTCACAGATGAGGACACACAAATAGTCAAGAAACATGAGTTCATTAGTTCAACCTCATCCTGGAAAAATACAAGAATAATTTCATTGCATACATGCAAATTGGGAAGATTAAGATATTTGATCTCACCCAATGTTTGTAAGGGCCATGGAGCTGCATAACACAGTTATAAATTGCTGGTTGGAGTATAAATTAAGATAATTTGTCCTTATTCTATCAAGTGAGGTTAGACATACTCTGCCATTGGACAATTTCAGAACTGCTGTGTCTGCTGGTGTAACTAGTCCACATGCCAGAACAGATGCTCAAGCAAGTTCACAGCACTATTCTCCTACGAACAAAAGCCCTGGAAACCACCTATATGTCACTGACAGGAGAAGGTTGCAGTTAACCATGACCTCAGCTACCTCTGAAGGAGGCAGGGATTGAGTCCTGGGGGACCATGGGGGAGGATGCTGGTAATGACTCATTTCTTAAACGGAGTGGTGAGCATGTGGTTTAAATTTAATTTTCATGCTTTACAACACTTATGCTTATATTGTAGTTCTATGTGTCAAATATTTCACATTTAAAAAAAAATTGCTTAAAAAGATCTAGATGAATAGGGAGGGTGTTGAAGGGTTGTCAGAATGTTAAGCTCCAGTGTGAGAGTTGTCTTTTGTTTACAGTGGAACCCTGGCCCAAGTCAGCAACTCAGCTACCATCTTCTCACTAAAATTACTCTCTTTGGAACCTGGCTATTTAAATCCCCTAAAATTCTTGTTCTGGTTGTTTGTTTCACATATTGTCAACAAGCCCACTTCCTCTAAAGTCCAAAGGCTCACACCCAGGCCTGGGCACTTCTTGGCTCAGAGACTTTGCTAAAATGTCAGGTCACCTGTGGAAAAGCAAGGATTATGGGAAATGGTGTCGCTTATTAGAACCAGAAATCCAGGTTTGTTCCCTGTCACATGCATGAAAACTCTCCTCTGAAGTTCTCCCCACTCAGAAACCTGGAGCTACCCCCTGAGCAGGATGGACAGTGGAGGCAGTTTCCAGTTTCTCCTGGGCTGCCACTGCCGCAGGGGACATCCTTGACCTCTCATTCTTGACGTAGAGGGAGGTGAGTAGCCCAGCCTGCTCCCATCCTCCCTTGTCTGGCCCCAGCGCACTGCTGACAGCTCCACAGCGCAGTGCTTAACCTCTGCGCCACTGGGGAGGTCCCCAATTTCTTTCTTATACTTTTACTACAAGGGTCTGCCCATTCACTGCACACCCCAAACACACGCACACACATACACACATGCATGCATGCACGTATACACTGTCTACAGTGGGTATAAATAGCTTGCTATAAAAAGAAAAATTAAAAGGACCTTCATTCATAAGTAATATTCTCAAGCTGAGCCAAGGAAGTGGGGGTAAAGCCAAACTCTTTAGGCCTGAGCACCAGGCTTCATGCCCACACCTTCAGGGCTGAGTCCTTGTAGGGCTCATAGAACAGCTCAAAGTCTGCCTTCTTTATTTCTTCGGTCTCATATTTCCTTGCCCTGCCCCTGCCATCTAGGCCCAGTCCCAGTCGTGCTCAATGGTTTTCCTTGTCTTTATGTTTTCTCTTGCCTTAGTTCCCTCGCAACCAGAGCCCCCAAAGAGAACTCTAGAACACTCTCTTTCCCTCTCCAGTCTTCGGCACTTCTATTCCTCTTCCCCACAACCCAATATCACATAACCTTGGCGCCATGTAGCTTGTACTTTGTCCTCAGCCCACCTCTCCCTCAGAATTGAAATATCATTTGGTCTGAGCCAGTGAAATTCGAGTGTCCAGACCACGTTACTTGTGTACGACACGCTGTGCCCCCTGAGCTCCAGTTGGCCACTCCCATGTTACCTTGTGTGACTCCCAGGGAAGGCTGTGGCTGCCCAGGGTGTCCAGCAAGAGCACTGGCATAGTCTTAATCTGTCACATTGCCATTCAGGAAACTAGGACACTACTTCCAGCTGCTTTCCATGTAGGGTCCCTTGCCAGAAGTCCCTAGGACCTAGAGTAAGAGAGAGCAGACAGCACAAGTACTGCCCAGGACAAATTAGGAAGGAGACCTGGGCCATACTGTGGCATCAACCAAGCCACTCCCATTTCAGTTCAGCAGCCCTAAGCCACCCTCACATCCTCCAGTTTCATGCTGGGAATGTGCCAGACCTGTAAGGTAATAGCTACCAGTTCTTCTGGAAAGACTGATAGTGGGTGTGAAATATCAATACAAAGTATAGAGGATATGTTTCAAGGAAATTGCTATTTCTTTTGGCAGACACTGCCACTTGCTTCTTCTTCCCTCATGAAACAATGTAAAACAAACAAAAACATGTTGAAGAATCAACTTTTCTGAGCTCCCATTCTTTTTGTTTGTTTTTATATATAACATTTTTTATTATTATTCATATTTTTTATATTATTGTGTATTCCCCACAGGTTACCCACCACCGATTCACCCATGAACTATCACTATAGTCCCTTGTGCTCTTTTCTCCCCCATTTTGAGCCCTTATCTTCCCCCTCCCTCACTAAATGTCTCTCATTTGTTTCCCCTAGATTCCTGCTATAAGTGAAACCATTCCATATTTTCCTCTTTCTTTCTGGCTTATTTTGCTGAGCATGATCCCTTCTATGAGCTTCCATCTTTAAAAAAGCCTAAATTGTCTCGAATTTCTAATTTGCCTGCTAACTTTGGCTTTTTTTTCTGACCCCTTATTCAGTTTCTTTATATTCTTCTATTGGTTAAACTATCCAATACTTTTCCTTTTCCTTCTGACTTATATTCCCGAGCATAATCCCTTCCAGATCCATCCATGTTGCTGTGAATGGCATGCGTTATCTTTTTTAATTGCTGAATAGTATTCCATTGTGTATATATACCACATTTTCTTGATCCAGTCAACTGTTTTGGGGCATTTAGTTTGTCTCCATGTCCTACTTACTGTAAATAGTGCTGTGATAAACATAGAAGTTCAGGTTTCTCTTCAAATCAATGTTTTTGTGTCCTTTGGAAGGAGGGACCAGGGTCAAAATAGAGGAGGAAAGAGCACAAGGGACTATGGTAACAATTTGTCAGTGATGTGGTGGTGGGAGATTTATGGGGATTACACCCAAGGGGGAAATCAAATATCGGACAAAAATGAACAACAATGTAAAATAAACAAATAAATCCCCCCCTCCCCAATACACACACACACAAGCTTACATTGGTTTGCAACAAGGACAAAACCAGGGATTTGGGAGTTTCAGGGATCTCATTCCCAGGAAGGAGAGTCCTGGCAGTCTGAGTGTCTTCTACAGTGAATACACAACTGCTTCCTATCCACTTGTTTGTTGTCAGTCTGTCCTGGCTTTGCCTTCTGAAGCGGCATAGAGTCCATCAACACTTCCAATAATTAAATTTCTCCTTCCCTGAATACTGTACTTCTGAGAATTTTGTTTCCTCAGTCATTCCTTATGTGGACTGTTTTTTAAAGTGCTCACTAACTTATTTTGTCAAAATGTCTTTCAAATGTTGCTATCCCACCTCCCTGACTTTCTACAAGTTCTGACCAAGATAAATCCATCTGGACAATTTCTTTCCCTAAGTAAGATTGTCCTCCCCCTAAAATGTGCTAACACTTTGACTTCTGCAGAGCAGCCTTTGCTAAGGCTGTGGTCACTCAAATTGAAAGATGTTTTTCCATCTGCGCTCCACCTCTTCTGTTATGCAATGGATTCTGGACTTTAAAAATAGAGGACAGATATTATCCTTGTTGAATTAAAGCTCTTTGGTTTGAACTGCTTTTTCTGGTATAGAGAAATCACAACAAGCTTTGAATTAATTGACCTTGTATTGTATTTTCTGTCCTTCCAATTGCTAAGGAAACTTTGGGGGTGAGGGGCATCATGAAATAATAAAAGCATTAAAAGAATACCAAACTTTCCTACAGTTTACATGTTATTATATAGCTGTGGCAATTGAGGTGGAGGAATAATAGTCATTCATTTCACCATTCTTTGTTCCACTAAGGAAAACCCAGCATAGGGTGGACACGAAATTCCATATATTAAAGTGAGATGGCAATGAGAAGACCTCAGGCAGTGAGGGCCAGAGCAGATGGCTGGAGCCCCAGCCTCTTTGTCTATCAGCTCTATGTTCTTCCCCATCTTCCCTGAATGGATGGAGCCAGGTATTCACAATAATGATTCTTCATGTCTCTGCCCACCCTTCACTGTCTCTTACCCCACCCACCTCCCAGGCTTCCTGAGCCTGTTGCCCAAATAAACATATGCACCCACATCCTTGCCTCAGGGTCTGTTCTGGGGTCATTCTAAGATACGCATCTTCTAAATTTAGACTTAGATTCTCGAAGAGCAAATGCTACTGAATGCTAGGGTGCTCAAAAAAGACAGAATTCTAATATCTTTGTAATTACATTTGAAGCCAAAAGAAGAGAAGCTTCTACTTTGGAATCATTGCATTTCATTTAATTCAGTGGAAAGTTTGATTATACAATTTATTTCAGGCTACACAATTCACTGTTCCTGGGTGATACACAGTGACCAGCTCTCCCTCCATCACAAAGCAACCCATGAGTAAGAAATACCTGTAAACTACCAATTGTCTGTAAAGGGTACATCTCCAGTGCCTGAGAGATGGTTGTTCTCTGCTGTCACTTATGCTGTCCCCTTAAATTATCCAACAAATTTCCGCACTGAGATATTCCAATCCAGCCTTCTTCTAAACAATAAAAAATGCATTGTGCTTTCTGACTATAGATGCTTCTTTGCTAGTGTTTGGACCAAAGCCAACACGGAAATACTGAAATTGAGTTAAGTTCAATGATTTTTTTATTAGGATTGTACTTATTGTTCTCTGCTAATGGAAACGAGATCTATGGATATTTTAGAATTCACACTGGACTGGCCATCATGGTGGACAAACCAACATCCTCACAGGGACAGAAGTTGAACTGGTGATGGCAAAATTCTTAATTGCAGAGCTACATGTCTCTAGGGCCTTTAAGGTCTACCAGCCTTTTAATATCCTCCATCATGAACATACTGAGTAGGGGGGAAGTAATCACAGACTCCTCTCAATGCTCTGCAATGCTATAAACCTTGATGCTAGCCTCCTCTCTTAGGTTGTTTGATACTGCTTAATGAGAAATCACTGCTTTGACATCATTCTTATAACCCAGGTCTCTTGAATTTTGAGTTAAACCTGAATCTGAAAATATCTTGGTATGTTACTTCTAATTCCTTGCCCTCTTATTTTTGCTCTAATTGAAAACAGGATACCTTTGCTTATACATTTTAGTGATAGAATGGTAAGGTTCAAATACATGAGAAAGTCTGGATTCAGGTCTTCTTCTATCAGGAGCAGTAGCTCCTCTCTAATAGACATGGCTCTCAAAAGTTGGAAAGCTCTGTTTGATGCACCAGGAGTGGGGAGTAGACTCCAGGATGGAGTTTTTCTGGAAAAGCTTATATACTCTTTCTTTAAGAGAAGTGTCTAAAGGGGCTAATATCAAAGATCTACGAAGAAATCATACAACTCAACAAAAAGAAAACAAATACCCAATCAAATAATGGGCAGAAGAACTAAAATGGGCACTTCTCCAAAAAAAAAAATATACAGATAACCAACAGGCACATGAAAAAATGTCCATCATCACTTATTATCAGGGAAATGCAAATTAAAATCACAATGAACTATAACATCACATCTGTGAGAATGGGCCATATCAAAAAGACTAGGAACAACAAGTTCTGGGGAGGATGTGGAGAAAAATGAACCCTCCTACACTGTTGGTGGTAATGTAGACTAGTCCAACCCCAGTGGAGAACAGTATGGAGGTTTTGCAAAAGATTAAAAATGGATCTGCCATGTGACCAAGCAATTCCACTCCTGCGTATCTACCCAAAGAACAGAAAGACAATAATTAGAAGAGAAACATGCATTCCCTTGTTCATCACAGTGCTATTTACCACATCCAAGCTATGGAAACAACCTAAGTATTCAAAGAGAGATGAGTGGATCAAGAAGATGTGGTATATATACACAATGGACTACTACTCAGATATCAAAAATGATAAACCTCAAGGAAAGGGTCAGATAAAACCAAACTAAGAACAGACCCTAAAAAACTGACTGTATTTTTATCTACGGGAAATACAAAATAATGTAAAAGATATGAATAACAAAAAAATTAAATTGAAAAAAAAAGCAGAGCAGGAATTAGAATCTGTAATGTGAGGTTAGAATCATTTGAGATTAAAATAATTTTTTCTTCCGGTCTTAAATTTTCCCTCTATAGTTGATTGGACAGATATTAATTTAAATATTTTCCTTCAATGAGTATTTGCAAAGCATTTGCTTTCATTTTTAAAAAAGTGCTTTTTCAATCTCATTTTGTTGGTGTATAAGATAGTAAATTATATAATTATGATTACTACTGCAAATGTTTAAAATTTCCTCTCCCCACACCTACAAAATGAGATCCTGGAAGAAAGCAAATGCCTTGTGGTCAGTATATTACTGTGGGAGAGGTACTTCGTAGGTATCTTTATCAGAGGCAGGGAACTAAAGTCAATTAAGAGTTTAAAATGTATATAATTATCTTTGTTTTGCTTATGTGTTTGTCTTACTGAGAGTATTTTCAATAAATGAGAATCTTTTCAGAAAAAAAAAAAAAAAAACGGCCTGTGGGAGTGAGACTGCCAGAGTGGGAAGGGGAGAGAGAAGGATGAGAACAAAATGGGGAGGGAGCACAATAGACAATGGACAACTATCGGTTGTGGGTGTGGTGTGGTGTGGTGTGGTGATGACATCTGAAAGGGAAGATCTTATACTTCGAAAACACAAACAGCGCTGTAAACCAAAGTTACTCCAATAAAATAAAATTTATTAAAACAAAAATAAAATTGAGAAAAAAGATTTAAAAAAGAGAATTATCTAATGAGTTTTGGGTTTTATGTAATTAAATGTCATCAGGCCTTGTTTTAAAAATAATGTCACCATTACTAAGATTCAAAATATTCAGTCAACTCCCAAATGGCCTCCCTTTTTCTCATCCTTGCCTCATAAGTTGTCGAGGGCTTTTACCATAGAAAATGCCTCCTCATGGCTGATAGCAGCACTGCTGAACTCACTACACCTCTTCACCCTCCCCTAGAGAGTCCTCTGATGTGGAAGAGACAACTAATCCAACCTTTGCACTCAGTTCTGACTTCTCTATGAGTGATCTCCACAAATGGGCCATCGTCCTGCTGTGATATGTGTTTGCTGTATTATTTAAGAACATTCAATTCTGCCCTAGCATAAGGGAAACAAACAAGTAAGGAGAAGAGATCATTCTAGTGCAGAAGCAGATGATCTGTGAGTCACAAATTCTCTAATGAATTGAGTTGAGTGTGTGTTGCTAGACACAAATAAAAAGGGACAGAGGAATCATGGAGGCACTCAACAGCTGAGGGGTAACTCTCCCCACCCATCCTGATGGCCACTCTGGCCCCATGTGTCCCTTGCCCAGAGCACACAGATAGGTGGCTGGTATTGCAAGCTACAGTGAGGGGAACACATGAGAGAGTAAAACTATAACTCCCAAAATTAAAATACATTTTTAAAAAAGTATTGTGAGCTATTTAAAAGTATTTAAAAGTATCTGCTGGTCAGGGACACTGGAATTTGCATTTATCAGATGGAGTCATTGGGTGTCAGCTTCAAGGACAACACATCTTCTGAGCTCCCTACTCTGACCCTCATTACCACCAGATCAATAGGAAAGGGGAGCGTCTGTAGATATTGCAGATTGGGGGTTCACATTGTGGGGATCTTCCAGTCTGCTGGAACCCTATCTGAAGCACATGACTAACTCCAACTCTTTCCCCTTGCTTCTTGGTGTGTGTGTGTGTGTGTGCGTGTGTGTGTGTGTGTGTGCGTGTGTGTGTGTGTGTGTGTGTTTCTTAATTCAATATGTCTCATGGCATCTGTGATGGTGGCCTGAAAGTAACCTGAGTCTATGATTGCATCAAGGTAATTTCCCACACAACAGAGGTCAGTGACTTGTAACACCCTGGCTCAGGGGGTCTGCTGGAAATCTGACCTTTCCCACGATTCATATAATAAGTCAAGGGCTTGGAAACTCGAGTCATATTTCAAGTCAGAAATGAAAGCTCTGAGTTTCTATTCTCTGTTCTTCCATGATCTCACTCTGCACAAATGCTCACAACATACTGTGAAGTGAAATAAAGAAAAAAATGTAACTTGTATAACTATTATGACTCATTTTATGAAACTATTTTCATTATAAATCATTATTTTTATGTGTGTATTTGTATGTTTGTTAAGCACTATGTTCCAGGCATTAGGTTTGATGTTATACAAATATTCTTTATAAATATTTAGAGATCATTCATTACTCAAAGCAGATATGTATCAATCTATATATAAACATGGAAGAGTGCCAGAAAAAAATGCATTAAAACAGTAACAGTTGGTCACGGAATTAATAATAATCTTTTTTTTCTTATCCAACTTTTGTGTATTTTCAGGATTTTCCAAAAGCTAATAAGAATTGCTTTATGATTTAACAAAATCAACATGTTGTTTCAAATCTCCTCTGCAATGCAAATCTTTGCAGATAATCTGGAGTGTGTGAGCATCCAAAGCCACACAACAGGGAGGTTGAGCCCTTAAAATAAACAGGCTCCAGCCATCTCTGTAGGCTCCCTTGCCAATTCAAGGAGGTATTCTGCCCCGATGCAGGTTTCCCACTGATGAATCTCCCTGACCTTTACCATCTCCCTTGGTCCTATTCATGGAAGTACAGGTCCTTATGCCAAGATATATAAACATTTATTTTGCATTTGACTCAAGACTTTTTTTTACCTTTGAATAGTGCTAGAATAGTAAAAGTATTCAAGACACCTTAGGACCAACCACATGACTACAGTTAGTTCATCGATCATCAGTTCACGTCTTCCAAGGCAACTTGATTCTGTGCAGAATACTTGTGCAAGAAAAGTAAATGGTATCAGGGATCCACTTATAGGGAGGAATCACATTAAGATTCTCCACACATCTCCACAAGTTCCAACATTGTTTCACTCGTGCTAACATACCACCTTTAGTCTTAGCCACATTAACCAACAATAATCATTTTATTCCTTCTCATAGTTTCTGTGGGTCTGGAATTTGAGAAGGACTGCATGGGTGGGTTCTGGCTCAGCATCTCCTCAGGTTATAATCAGCCGATACTTAGAACTGGGGCAGATTGGGGGAGACTGAGGAATGGCGCAGATGAAGTCTGGCTGGACAGCTCTGTCTGTGTTCAGACAGTTTCAAGGCTATTGTGTGCAGTTTTTCCACAGGGTGACTTGGACTATCTTCCAGCATGGTGGTCTTGGGCAGTCTCACTGCTTACCTGGAGTCTCAGGACTCCACCAAATGCTCCAGCAGTAACGTGGAAGCTGAATCACATTTTAGTGACTTAGTTGCAAGTTGACTATCACCTCTGCCATAGCCTACTGCCCAAACAGTCACCCAACTCTCCCAATTTCTAGAGGGCTAGGGCATAGACTCCACCTCTGATGGGATGAGTGTTGAAGTGACACTGGAGAAAGTGCATGGGCAGTGGGAGACAGTGTTGTGGCCTTCTTTGAAGTTCACACTTCCACATCATGTGACACTCAGCGGGTTCAATGTTCAGTCTTGGAGTCATCTTTATTTCACTTCCTCTTCAGGCTAACAGGCGTCTTCCTCAAAGCTCCCTAGCCCATTCTGCACACCGTCAATACACACGAACCTCTTTGTAAGGAGAGAGACCATATGTCTCTCTCCCCCAGTTATCCTTTCATTCACTTTTCATGCCCGGTGTTATCCATTCAAAAGTGTTTAAAGTGTCAAAATGACATTTACAAAAATTCTTAGTAACTTGGGAAGTACTTAGGGCAACAATAATGACTGATAAGGAAAGACCCAAAGCTGCATACCTGACTCGGTCTCACCCACATGGAAGGGTCAAGAGATAGAAGAGGGTCAAACACAAAATAGCTCACAGTAGTGAAATCTGTGGACAAGAATCATTGATGTAGAGTTTTGCCTATATTTTCTTCTATACATTTTATGGTTTCAGGTCTTACATCCAGGTCTTTTATCCATTTTGAGTTGACTTTTGTGCAGGGTGTGAGGTAGTAGTCTAGCTTCATTTTTTTTGCATGTGGCTGTCCAGTATTCACAGCACCATTTATTGAATAGACTGTCCTTGTTCCACTGCATTTTCTTTGCTCCTTTGTCAAAGATTAGTTGTTCATAGATATGTGGCTTTAATTCTGGGTATTCTATTCGGTTCCATTGGTCTTTCTGTCTGTTTTTGTTCCAGTACCATGCTGTTTTAATTATTATGGCTTTGTAATATAGTTTGAAATCAGGGAGTG
>PVIJ01011546.1:5644-54272 GCA_004024925.1 Scalopus aquaticus
GGTTAGGCGCTGCGCTGTGGAGCTGTCGGCAGCGGCAACACGAGTTCGACGCCCAGCCTGGGAGAGTCCCACACGGCGCAGCAGACCTCTCCTGCCTCGCCCGCTGCTCCCCTTAGCAGTGTATTTCTTTTTTTTTTTTTAATTTATTTATTTATGCATGCAAGCTGGGGTGTAGGCCAGAGGTGTGGGGTGGTGAGAGGATTCACCAGAGACAGAGTGGGGAGCAGAACAGGCAGACTAACTGAAGTACACTGCTGAGGGGAGCAGCAGGCAGGCAGGAGAGGTCTGCTGCACCATGTGGGAATCTCCCTGGCTGGGTATTGAGCTAGTGCTGCAGTGGCTCTGGATAGCTTCATAGTGCTGTGTTTAACCCGTTGCGCCACCAGGGAGGCCCCAGCAGTGTATTTCTGATCTGCCTGTTCTGCTACCCGCTCTGTCTCTGGTGAACCCTCTCGCCGCGAAAAAAAAAAAAAAAAACGAAAAAACATGAGCCGGGCGTTAGAAGCCTGGGCTGGAGGGATGCCCCAGCCACTGTGTGACGGTCACGTTCTTGGCCTCCACTTCTCATGTCTGCAAAGCAGGCGTGCTAACTTGCTGCATTCATAGATTGCAGGTAATAACCTATCTAGCGACAGCTCTAGGATCGGTAGGGAATTTAAAGGCATAATGGAGACAAAGAACTTGTCCCTTTGCCTGAACAGTATATGTGGTCTACACGTGAGGTTCCTTCCCCCTTCTGTAGACACGTTAAACTGTTTTCATTCACTCTTGGTCAAGTTTTGTGGGTTCCCGGGAGCTGGCTACTAGCTGGCCACTCCTGGGCAACTGTGACCTATTTGCTGTCTGCAAACCCCAGCAGACATTCCTTGACCCCCTAGGGAGAATAGCCCGTATCATGAGGCAGGCCCGGGGGGTCCCTAGGCCACTGTTGACCTGATTACGTGACTGTTTCCATGGTGGTCTTGGGAAACGCCCCGTAATAATATCAAATACTTTGCTGACCAAAATGTCTCTTGATGTGTGGCCACCATGTCCCCTCCTCTGTTCCTCATAGAACTTTGTCCCCCGTTCCTGTCCCACCCTCCAGACCTTATTCCTCATACCACTGTCGCATGATCAGCTCTTTCTAGTCTGTGTATTGAAAAATAAATGGCCCAAGAACTTCTGCTCAAGCAGCAGAGTCTTGCCTTGCAAACCTGCTCCATCCCTGTTGTGCTCCTCATCTGGTTCCCCCAAAGTGGCAACAAATCCCTGTGGCAACAAAGTTTATTCTTTTTCTTTTTTTAAAGATTGATTTATTTATGCATACAAGCTGGGGTACAGGCCAGAGGCATAGGGCGGCGAGAGGATTCACCAGAGACAGAGCGGGGAGCAGAACAGGCAGATCGATGGAAATACACTGCTGAGGGGAGCAGCGTGCGAGGCAGGAGAGGTCTGCCATGCCATGTGGGACTCTCCTTGGCCAGGCGTCAAACTCACGCCGACACCTCCACAGCGCAGTGCTTAACTGCTGCGCCACCAGAGAGGCCCAACAAAGTTTATTCTTATACTTAGTGCATGTAAACTGAATGCTACTGGTGGCCCTGAATTGACCTACATTTATGGTCTGTAACTTATGTTGGCACCTCTGTATTAAAGATGCATTTCATCCCTTAATTCTCAAGACTTTAGAAGAAAGGGGCCTCCCTGGTGGCGCAGCGGTTAAGTGCTGTGCTGTGGAGCTGTTGGCAGCGGCAAAGCGAGTTCGACGCCCGGCCAGGGAGATTCCCACATGGCACGGCAGACCTCTCCTGCCTCACCCGCTGCTCCCCTCAGCAGTGTGTTTCCATCAATCTGCCTGTTCTGCTTCCTGCTCTGTCTCTGGTGAACCCTCTCACCACCCTACACCTCTGGCCTGTGCCCCAGCTTGTATTCAAAAATAAATAAATCTTAAAAAAAAAAAAAGACTTTAGAAAAAAGGGGCCACTCCTGTATCTTGTCTTAGAGATGATGGATTAAATTTGTATATATACATTTTGCATAGTCCCCCCAAAATTGCAAATTAATTTTTCCCAAAAAGAAATGTTCCGTTTAATGAGGGAGGAGATCTGCCATCTCCACAGAAGACTGCCAAATGTACAATTTTGCTTATGGTAAGAACCCAGGAAATGTAAACATAAAACACAAGACAAATAGCGAGTTTCATGGTCATGTATCAGATTCAGGTGCCTCCACAAGCTAAGACAGGATTGACGCTCTGGCAGTGTGATCAGCGAGCTTGAACTCAGTCGATGCCCGAGTGCGTCCTGCCCCAAACATGATACGTGAGACCCAGCTTATCTTTAGCATCTTATCTAGAACATGCCCACAGCACAGGCATCTGGTAGTACCTTCGTCCTTTCTCTTCAGGCTGTTCTGTGGAAGCCTTAGGTGCCGCGTGCTAAGAGCCCGAAAGGCTACCTGCTGGGTCCTGCCTCCCTCGTGCCTATGGTCCGCTCTGCCAGTTTATGTTCTACACACTGAATGTCTGTGTCCCCAGAATTCATATGTGGAGACCTAATTCCCAGTATGATGGTTTCAGGAGAGGGGCACAAAGGGGGCTGATTAGGTCATCAGGGTGGAGCCCTCCTGAGCAGGATTAGCCCCTTAGAAATGAGACCCAGAGAGGTCTCTCACCAGACTCTGGATCTACCAAATCCGCCCAGCTCTCGGACCCCAGCTTCCAGAACTGTGAGGCCGTGTGCCGTCTGTGGCATTCTGTTCCAGCAACCCTGCCAGAGGCTCCTTTTAAAAATACAGACATTTCTGAAAGACTGCTATATCAGGTCCCTAAAATAATAGCCTAAATGTCTTTTGAAAATCCTGTTTCTTCCTGATGGAAGAAAGTGAAAAGATAAAAGCAAGAGGTTGCCCAGAAGGAAATGAAGCCTAGAAAAATCCATCAGAGGGCATCGGCGCTGGCCCCTTCACATCTGGCCACACTCCCCCCTGGCCTCCCACCCATGGATCAGCCTCTGAATTCAGTCTTTGAAAAAGTAGCATTGTCTCTGGTGTCCCAAGAATAACAAGGTTTAAGAGATATTGGCGTTTTAGAAATGAAAGCCAGGACTTTGGAGTTTTTTTCCTGTTAGAACTTAGACCAAACTCTTCATGTTTTCATTTAGTATAATCCAGCTTACCCTCAATGAGCTTAGCTTTGCAGACAAAAAGAAATGTGGCCAAGATACCCTCAGCCCAAAAGAAAACCAGCTCCTCAAGCAAGCAAAGGTCTGCTCGCTTCTGTGGACATACATTCCAGCTCACGTGACAGGCCCTTCGATAGGGAAATTAGAACCATGATAGAAATTCAAGGAGTGCTTGCTTTTTTAATTCCTTTTATTTTGTCAGAAACTCTGGGCTTCTCAAATTCAGAATATGTCATTAATTCTATAAATGAATATACACACACGCACTCTGATGAGTCGGAGCCCACCGGAGCGGGGCTGTGGCGTGTCCCCTGGAGGCTGGGGCTGTCGGAGCACGCTGGCCAGCGGCCTCGCCACGAGTGGAGAAGTTGTTCAAAGGGGAGCTCTGGGCAGCGGGTCGCAATTGCTCTTGACTTGAAAAGAAAATCAGGCTGAGCTTGCCGCCGCTGAGCGCTGTGTCCTTTGTGGGCGCTGCTGCCAAAGCAACATCCTCCCACCGGGCAGCTTCAGAAGCGGATTCTCAGGGTTCAGGACGGGGAGGTCCAGGTGTCGAAGGCCTTGCCCCTCACTTCCTGGGCTGTGCTGGCAACCTGTGGTTCCTGAGCTTGCAGAAGCATCGCCCCGATCTCTTCCCTCGTCTTCACGTGGCATCCGCCGTGTGTGCCTGACTGTGTCCAAAATTCCTCTTAGAAGGACACGAGTTAGACCAGATTAGTGCTGTCCCTAACCACCTCGTTTTAGCCTAGTTACCGCTGTACCGACCCTGTGTCCAACTCAGGCCACTTCAAGGAATCAACACGGCTCTAAGGACCGTGGGGGGCACCTTAGAGTGGTCTACCTTGTTGAGAGAGGAAGCGGGGTAGGTTTGATGTCATCTAGAGAATTCGGGAAATGAGGTGGTCAGGACTGCCATTCTTGCCTGTCCCTTAAAATGGTCTCAGGGTCCCCCAAAATGAACTGGGAGAAGCACCCTCCTTCATTCAGCTCCCTGCTTTGAGCTTCAAGATTATAACTGCTGGGTGGGGGGGGTGTCACCCCTTGACTGCTGAGCATTGTCTTGTCTTTGTCTTCTTTCCCAGGTTTCAATTAACTGTCCCTATGACTCCGAGATCCTCAGAGCTCTTGAGCCGTGGACACCCTACTGTGTGCGGGCTCAAGGGTTTATTCGCGAATGGAACAAAACTGGGGAATGGAGCAAGCCTGTGTGTGTGCAGACAGCAGACGAAGGTGAGTCCTCTGGCTTCTGCCTCCTCAGCGCTTGACATCCTTCTAGACTCCCGCTGAGTGGCAGGGCTGGGCAGCTGTTTAGACATCCACACCCAGCTCAGACTCGAGCCCAGCTCAGCAGCAGGCACCGGCTGCCTGCTGGACCAGAAACCACTCCCTTCCAGGCAGCTGGTTCCCTCTTAGAACAAAGGCACACGTGGACGCTTCCAGATGTCCCAGAAGCCCAGGTCGGATTCTTTGGCCCACCCGCTGTGCTCGCACCCCCCACCCCACCCCCCAGCGAGTCTCATCAGTCCTCTCCACCCGACCCCACAGAGGTCAAGCCTGTCGCACCCCCGGAAACCTTTCTGTCCCTGGTTCTGTATTTCCAGCTCTTTCCAGTACATGACGAGAAGGGAAAGTTTGACACGCTCTCACTTTCCTCCGTGTTAACTGGAATAAAAGTGTCAATGATAGTTCGACAGGATTTATTAGCTCATCAAAATGAGGATTCGAACCCAGGAAGCATTTCGACAGACTGGCCTCTGTGAGGGCTGTTCCCACCATCACGAGTCTGAGCTTGGCTTATCTGGATAACACCAGTGAGGCAAGACATTGAGGATGTAATTGCTCTTGCGGGGCGAGAGGGCGGCTTCTGGTGCTCCATTACTTTGACCTCAAGATATAGCGACGCTCTATGCACAGGGCAGATGCGGGGGTTTAATCTCCCCTGATTTCTGAAGCCTGCACTGTGGACAAGCAGCGCTGGTCCTCATCCCGCCTCCTGGGTCACTGGTGGGGCTTGAAAGGCTGCTGTAGCCACAGGCAGCAGATGTTTGCCTTTCTGCCTCAGAACAGGGCAGAGGCTGTGCTGCTTTATCCGCGCAGACAGCTCTGCTCCCGGCCTGCCAGACAGGGACAGGCTACAAAACATTCACCTCAGCAGGCCCTGCTTACCTTGGGGTCCCTCGTGAAATACGGTGCTGGCACTTCAACTGCCCTTCACATAAGGTGCAAACTACATGGTCTTCTTGTTTCTTTAAAAGAAAAAATACAGGGGGGGCCTCCCTGGTGGCGCAGCGGTTAAGCACTGCGCTGTGGAGCTGTCGGCAGCAGCGATGCGAGTTCGACGCCTGGCCTGGGAGAATCCCACATGGCGCGGCAGACCTCTCCTGCCTCACCTGCTGCTCCCCTCAGCAGTGTATTTCTGATCTGCCTGTTCTGCTCCCTGCTCTGTCTCTGGTGAACCCTCTCGCCGCCCCATGCCTCTGGCCTGTGCCCCCGCTTGTATGCATAAATAAATAAAAAAAAAAAAGAAAAGAAAAAATACAGGGAGGACAGAGAGCAGGAAAGGAGAGAGGGCGGTGCCAGCTGGGCGAGGCCCTGGGATAACGGAACACACAGATGCACTGCCGTTGCTTCGACCGTGCGCCGCGGCCTCGGTGTCTGCGCGCACACAGCAGGCCTTTTCATTTAAGATGTCGAGAAGCTCGGCCAGCTCAGACCAAAGAAGGATGAATACCTAGAGGCCTGTTCCTATCCATTTTCATTTACTGAGGCCTTCCTGAAACACAGCACTGAGCCCAGGGCTGCAGGAACACAAAGGAGCATAAGAAAGAATTCCAGAACCTCCATCTCCTCTGCAACTGAGAGGAGAAATGTGCAAAGTGGCAGCCACCTTAATGCATCATTTCTACCAGAAGCTACCAGGTTCTTCTCGAAGGTGTCCTTGAACATCTTTCTTGCCCAATTTTGCTCTGTCTCATCTTCTGAATTGCTAAGAAGAGCTTCAGGATCCTCACCAATTTTGTTGCTTAAGCTGTTGGCGTGCCCTTGGGCACACCTTCACTACCAACTTACCTGCTGACCTGTGCCCCCAATGCAGTGCTGTTGGGGAGCCATGCTGTCTCATCGGCCAGAGTGGCAGACTTGGGCACACAGCAGAGGAAATAGCCAGCCAACCGCAGCATGGCACCAGCTGTTCTGGGGCTGTTTCTCAAGAGAGACACCCTGTGGTCGAGGGCTCAGGAGCAATGGTGCCACATCTGTCAGCATCGCTAGCAGATTTGGTTTGGCAGCACATTTCTGAGGATTGGCATTCTGAGGACAGCTTGGGAAAAACCACCCCATGATATGTCGTAATGTCCCAGCAAGTGTCCAGAAAAGGCAAGATGGGAGCAGAGTTCTTCTTTGGTGTCCTCATGTTACTATTTTTTGTTACCATTCTTATCCTGAAGGGTTTGCAACAAGCCTTCCTGGTCCATTCTGGAAGGTTTGTTTTTTCTGGATCAACCTCAAGCACACTGGCCTGTGGTTTCCCAAATCGTGTTATATTTTCCTTCTTTGTAAATGAACAAGTTAGTTGCCTGAATCCAGGATTCCTTCACCAGGCAGCTGGACCTGCAGCTTTTCTCAGACTGCGGAGGCACGAGAAGATGAAAGGTCTTGCCTCTCTGCGGGGGGTTCTCTTGGCTCTCCTTTCCACTGGGCACCTAACCTGTGTCACCAAGATCAGCAGCGGGGGGTGAGGGGGGGTTTTCCTGGGCTCCTCCGCGGCCTGAGAGTCTTTAAACAGCCTCTTTAAAGAAGGACCAGGCCTGCCCTTGTGACCCGCCTTCTGCTTTCTCTGTGTATTCCTCCATGAATCTTCTGTCCTTGAACCAGAATTCCACCTGCTTGAATCACTAGCGTCCCTGGCCTTAGCGCCACGCCTCTTTCCTCTAAACTTCTCAACCTCTGCCGTCTACATACCCAAAGCACGACCTGCCTTCCCAGATCACCCCGGCGTCCCATCCTTCCCCCCTAACATTACGGGGTGCAAGGGGTTGGCCTTGAGCTGCCGCGTCTCAGTCACATCTGCAAAACAGGGGCCTCAACTCTGCGCCGCAGTTACTGATGTCACATTAACTTACTGCAGGCGCCGCTGACTGACTGCACCTGGCCAGCTGTCTGAGAGTGGGGTGTTGGGGTGCAGTCATCCCTGCTGAGCGCTTCTGCCGTTCTCAGTACAGAGAGCAGCTGTGGGTTTCATCAAGGATCTGGGGCCCAAGCGAGCCCCACTTTCTGCTTCAAAGCAGAAGGGGTTTTTCCAGATCAGGAAGGCCTCGTTGCCCGCAGGTAGGCAAGGCGGAGCCGAACCCAGACTTGGAAGAAGGTGGGAAAGAGGAAAAGCCCGTTGGAAACCTCTGGTTCCTTACACAGCTTCCTCCAAGGGCCCTCCAAGGAGAGCAGGTGGCTCTGTTGGGGGACTGCAGTGGGTTGTGACAGTGAAAGCAGCACTCAGTGGCTCCGGCCAGTCTGGACGTGACAAGACCGTAACACCCGTCTCCCCGCAGAGACAGTGGCCTCCTGGATCGTCGTCGCCCTTGTGGTGCTCGGGGCCTCGGTGTGTGTGGCCCTCCTGCTTCTCGGCTGCCTCGCGCTGCTGTGGTGCATTTACAAGAAGACCAAGAACACCTTCTCCCCCCAGAACACGCTTCCTCAGCACCTGAAAGAGGTAGGTACTGGGACAGAGCCAGAGACGGGTGTGAAACCCCAAGTGACCTGCCGTTCCCTTCTAGTGGCACCCGAGTCATTCAGCGCGGCCAGCTGTCCTGGGGCTACAGGGACCAGCCCCTGGGGGCAGTCCAGGCTGGTCTGTGGTCACAGAAGAGCCCTCAGAAAGGAGGCAAGGGTTTGTTCCAGAAACCCTTTCTCCAACCTCCTGGTCTCAAACCTAAAGTCTCCAGGGAACAAAAGAGAGTCTGGGACAGGGAGAGAAGAGGCTGCGCTCAGAGGGGACAAAGTAAAAAGGAGAATACTAGGACCAGCCAGGCGGGGGGTGGGCGGAGATACAGGAGCCTTCAGTTTGGGTTTATCTGAAATCAGGAATGTGACTCCCAGACTTTAGGAAAGCTCCTTTGTAAAGGTTTAGACACTGAAGGGCTGGAGAGGCCCTCAGAGATGCCGTTCTGGGTATACACTGACACTTAAAGGAGAAAATAGCCCAGCACCAGCGCAGCCCTGAAAGAAACAATCTTTGGTCTCACTTGCCGGGAAATGATCCTGAGACACAGATTTCACCTTCAAAAGGCTTCCCGGGGCGACCCCTGGGGAGTATTCAAGGAAGCGCAGCAGGGAGGGGAGCGAGGCTGAGCTGTGACTCACATCCTGGCCTCCGCCATGCCCGCGGGGTTTGGAAGGAGGCCCAAGCAGAAGCCTGAGGCCTGTGAACCCCAGATTAACCATGGGCTGGGCGTGGGGGTGCGGCGGCCCCCTCAGTTGAGGACCTCCCTGGGGGAAGGCCGTTCTTACCACAAGACAGCTCCGGAGTCTGTGGCTGGAGCCAGCACCTGCGTGGGTGCCGATCTAGGGGCAACGGGACGGAGACGGGCGCGGCTGGTGAGGATGAGCTAGTGCGGCCGCTTTGAAGGCCGCCTCGAGGTCGTGCTGAGACGCGCACGGGGCCGGGGGCGCCGTGGAGGCCGGGCTGCTGCACATGCGCCCTCTGAGCCCATCCGAGAGGGCCGGAGAGGCCTCAGGCGGTCACTCTGGATGACCGTCACTTGATGTCTTGCCTCAGCCAGGCCAGGAGCTGTTTTTCCAGCAGGGGCTAATTCCCTACAGCAGGTGGCGGGGCCTGGCCCCGGAATGGCAGTCACTGCCTCGTGCGTCCCCTCTTGGCACTTGTCACAAGCTCCACGCCGTCTTTTCCCACCACAGGGCCTGCAAGGAAGGGCCTGCCAGGCCACACAGCCCTCCCCGTCATGGGCTCAGGGAACACACTGTCGTGGGGAGACGGTGCCCGACCTTCACACGCCAGCGGGTGGCCAGGCCATGCTGCCCCGACCTTTGCGTCACCCCGTAACTGCGCTGGCATCGTGTGCCAGGTGTGGGGCGAGCTGCCTCCACCCAGCCGCGTGCTTTCTTGGTGGGAGGGGTGAGAATCCTTCACTAGGCCTTTACTTAGGGGAGGCTGTCCCAGCATGCCCTGCTGCACGGGGCCCCTAAACATCTCTGCATCTTCACAGGGCATGTCTCACTGAGGTTGATGCAGGCTGCCCTTTGTGCTCCTGGGCAGGGCGTGTGCTCTCGCAGAGGCAGCACCGCCCTGCGCTTCCTAGAAAGGGAGTTGGCTGTGAGCCTTCTCAGCACCTGTGTTCCTAGAAGCTGGGCGGCCTCGGCAGCCCCACCTCCAGCCCCACCCCGTGAAGGGGCTCCAGGCTGCAAGGTCAGGAGGTGGGACACGTGACTATCAGCCAGGTTTTCAGAGAGGCTAGAAGCTTCTAACAGTGCCAGTGAAACAGCTGCCCCAGAAGGAACCAAGAATCTTCTAGAAGTCACATTTCAGCAGGAAGAACAAAGAGGGATGGTTTCTAGCTCTGGGCAAAAGTGTTTTGTAAGTGGAGAAGCAAGAGGAAACAAAGCTATTCACTTGCTACTTTTGCTTCCGGCTCTGCCGTCAGACAGGCAGGAAAATACGGATGGGCAAACGTGCATCCTTCCAGGCCAAAGTCAGGGAGCGCACAGTAAAGGGCCTGTGGGAGAAGCTCAGTCTCCAAAGACTGAGCAGACTTCTCCGTGGAGCCGGTCCTGCAGTCACTGAGAAATAAGACGGGGGAGGGCTCAGGAAGCACCAGGAAACTCTGAGCAGATCAGGACGCCACATCACAGTTACCCAGTTTGTCATAGCACAGAGAATCTGTTAATATGGTCCAAAGACACTTTTGAGTGTCTGGAGATTTGCTGGGGGTGGTGACTTTGAGTTGAAAAAGCAATAGCACTGACGCATTGAGCCAGCCACCAGTTTCTGTGTGTGTCCAGCCAGGAGACCAGCCTAAGGTTTGCCTTCTCAAGATTTAGCACATCTTCTTATATGATCTCTGTTCCCCAGGAGAATCAAGGGTAGCTTCTAGTGTCTTATGAATCCTCTGAGTTGGAGAATTTGGAGACATTCCTCCTTCCCCAGTTCCTCCTCTACCCAACAGATATCTGGACATAATTCCTCTTGCCCTTCCCCTCCCTTTCAATAATCAACTGGTCAAGACTGAGGAGGGGGCCCCTGACATCAGTGGGCAGTGTAGCTACCTAAGGCTTAGATTAATCATTATCAAAGGGCTGTGGAAATCACATTAAGAGGAGAACAGACGGAACAATTAGAGGTGGAACTTAGGAGTAAACAGCTGGGGGAGAGGTTAAAAATGCAAAACTTTAAAGAGAGCCTCTCCCTTTTAACCTGAAGATTAAGAGCATTGGTAGACCTAGGAGCATAAAAAATGGAGCAGGTATTTCAGGAAACATTTGCACCTTCATTGTTCCAAGAGTTGGGTGAGTACTCTGTTACTTTTCAAGGCTGAATAGTATTCCACAGTATGTATCCAATCAGGCATCACTTAACAACAGGGGTGTGTTCTGAGAAATGCATTATTAGGTAGTTTCATTGTGCAAACATCACTGAGTGTAATTCCACAAACCCGGTGGGCGTGGCCTCCTGGACACCCAGACCTGCTGGTGCAGCTGTGCTAACCACCATCTCATTTGAAGTCCATCTCTGACCGACATGTCGTTAAGCAACACCCGACTGTACAACACACTGTTCTTCCGCTCGACCACGGGTATGCACTCGGGGTGTTTTCCCGTTGGCTATTGTGACTCGTGCTGCTGGGAACGTGGATGTGGGGGGAGCTCCTCCAGTCCCTGCTGCCGGCCCTCTTGAGGACACACCCAGACATGGAGTTGTTGGGTCATATGTTTTTCATTTTAAGAACTATCATCCTTTCCTTGTTGCATGTTTCAAAACAGTGTTTTGAAAGCCAGGAGTTCTATATAAAATCTTTATAAACCCAGAAAAAGAAATGGGGAAAATTGATAATTAACTGTCTTTCTTGTTTCTCCTGCAGTTTCTCGGCCATCCTTGCCACAGCCCACTTCTGTTTGTCTCCTTCCCACTCTCTGACGAAAATGAAGTTTTCGACAAACTGAGTGTGATTGCAGAGGTCTCTAAAAGCGGCAGGCAGAACCCTGGCGATGGCGACAGCCAGGGGGCCGCATCTGAGTAGGGGCCGCCCCGCCGGCGTCCGAGGAGGAGACACGCCCTGCCACGCAGAGCAGCCCCTCCTCACACCCACCTCTGAGGGTGACCAGACCCACAAACGTGCCCAGACCCCCTGAGCGGCCCCTCTTCTAGGCCTCTCAAACGCCAGGACATCAGAGCAGCCAAAGAGCCAGATTGTATAGACTCACGTGGCAAAAACACCCCAGCTTGGGAAGTTGCTGATTGTACAAACGCAGCCTCTTACACTAATACAAGGAGCAGGTTTTATTTTTTTTTTAAGATTTATTTATTTTTTGATACAAGCTGGGGTGCAGGCCAGAGGTGTAGGGCAGTGAGAGGATTCACCAGACATAGAGTGGGGAGCAGAACAGGCAGAACGACTGAAGTACACTGCTGAGGGGAGCAGCGGGCGAGGCAGGAGAGGTCTGCCGCGCCATGTGGGAATCTCCCCGGAAGGGCATCAAACTGACGCTGCCGCAGCCGCCAACAGCTCCACAGCGCTGCACTCAACCTGTTGTGCCACCAGAGAGGCCCAAGGAGCAGGTTTTAACTGGGAGAAACGGAAATACTTCAGACGGGATGACTGATGTAACATCCTACTGGACGGCCGAGGCCAACACAGCAGCCTCAGCCCAGCGGGCTGCGGTCGCTGTTCGAGTGCCAACTTTCTGGATTCTCAGGGACGCTGCAGCTGGGTTCATTTTTCTACTGTATCTTTTATATAGCGCTGGCGCTCGATTAAAGTTTATTCTGTAATCTCAGAGACACACATTTGTCCTTGTCAGACGGTGAATGAGGCCTATCTCTACTGCTTTTGATGTCCATGCAAGGGGCGTTCCTCAGGCCCCACCCGCTGCACACCGGGGACGGCACCGGGCACACAGGCCTCTGGTGGGGGCAGTCTGAGCTGGCCGCGTGCACAGCGGGCAAGGTGAGACAGAAAAGAGAGGCAGACCCCCCAGATGGGCGGGCGGCGGCTCTAACCGTCACACAGAAGGCACCCAACCAGGCAGCCTGCACACCCACCCCAGGGCCTAAGGAGGCTGCAGCCCGGCACCCACGAGTCACTCACGGCTGATGAGCACCGCCGGACGCAGCCAGCCTCTCTCTAATGAGAGTCAGCGAGCCTGAGGGTGGATATTACTTATACTTGGGCTTTCAGCTGCTCTGTGGGGCGGGAGGTGCCCTCAGCCCCTGCTGGTCAATGTCAGCCGCATGGAGGCCTCACTGTTCAGTCACATGTGCGATCCTGGTCTCCCCCACATTGCTATCTGAAGGCTGCATCCTTGGGGCAGCACTTAGTGCTGTGGGGGGACAAACAGAACACGCACTCGAGCACAGGGCCCGGGGTGAGGAGTCCGATGGCCTGAGCCCAGCTCACTGTGGCCACAGCCTCTCCCTACAGGCTCTGTCTAGGAAGCTGCGAAGAACAGAAGGGCCCCTCGCTGTGAATTAACCCGCGACCTGTGTTTCCGCCTCTGCACTTTGGGTGAAAAGACCAAGGAACAAGTGAGGCCCCACTAAAAACGCCCACTGCAGCCCAGCACATAGTAGCAACTCAATAAACAGTGGCTCTTCTTGCCGGTGGCGCGATCTCACGACTTTCACTCCACAAACTTAGGCCCATAACAAACTCCCCTTCCTCAGCCAGAGCACCTGAGAAGGCAGATTCATGGACGTTCCCCCAAGATGAAGCCGCAGCTTTTTTAAAAATTGACATTTTTTAAATGATCCAATACACAGGGCAAAGACCAGAGGTTGGCCTTCTTGCATTCCCCTTACAGGTCAGTATCTTTTCATTATTGTCAACAACACTCCAGGGTAGTGCACACCCTGTTTTCAGTTCTCAGCTCTCCCCTCCCTCCAAAGGTTTACTCTGGCATGGGCTTGTTTTACCAGAGATTTGATTGTTTTCCCCAGTGAAGCTCTCCTTCCTGTCGGAGGTGGGTCCAGTGCTGCAGGCTGTGGCTATATCCGGTTTGGAGAGGAGAAAAGGAGCTCCCCCATTCTCTGTCTCTCTCTGTCTCTCTCTCTCTCTCTCTCTCTCACACACACACACACACACACACACACACACACACACACACACACACACTGTCTTAGTCTTAGCTTTAAACTATAGCCAGGCTCAGTTAGAACTTCCCTCATTAAAAACCCTTCTGTCATTTCAATCAGAGAACACAATCTATTGGCACAGTCTCAGAAAAAAGCCACACTCTGCTTATCTGGAACAGAAGTGTGGCTGTAAATCACACACACACACACCCCACGCCAAGACCTCTGCATCCTTCTGCAGCCTTTGCCTGAATCCCCTTCCGTGTCAGGAGTCTCCACCTTGCACGTATGAACCCCTCTCCCAATCTAGGGAGTCACGATGTCCCAGCCCAGCTTTGACTTAGAAGCAGGGGTGAGAGCAGGACATGTGCCCAGTCCCCAGGCAGCCGTGGTTCCAGCAGCCGTGACGCCCACACCAGACTGGGTCTGATTTGACAATGTTCCTCTCTGTGCCCCTCCATGATGGGCCGCCCCACCCTTCCTGAGATTCTGTGAACTCTCCAGTTTGATGTTGCGAAGCTCCTTTTCTGCTATGTCAGCCAGGGTCCGCATCTAACGTTTGCAACTACATCCCTGAGTGCATGGAGACAGGGTGGATTGCCTAGAACTCTAGGGGTCAGCCTATTTGCTAATGGGGACCAGCACCTCCCAAATCAGGAGGGCCTCTGGGGGGAATGGTGGAAGCCTGAGCTTGGCTAGCTGGAGGGTAGGGGACTAATGGTGTCAAGCCAAGACAGAGAGACACGGGGGAGCGGCAAAAGAGGGAAGAGAAAGGCATAGTGCCCTGGGTCAAAAGCTGCTCCCCATCCTGCTGGGGAAGTGGCCAAAATTTTGTGGTGTTGGGGTGGAACCAGAGGCCACAGAGCAACTCAGGACTCTCCCACAGGAGAAGCACACTGTCTGTCGTCTGCTCACTCCCCACGACACCCCACCACACCACCAGTGGGCATTGACTTAGTTCTGAAAACAAGCCCTTCTACACTGTCACCCTCCTCACTTCCCCATTTCCTCCTCTCATGAGGCAACCTGTTCCTGCCTCTGAGATGACAGTAGCAAGAAGACGCCTCTATGGTGTGCCCCATAAGAGCTCAGCAATATTAACGACGGGGAATGCACATTTAGACTTTCATGTCCGGCTTTTCGGCTCTGTTAAAGTAACTATCTCTGGAAGGGCAGGTCTGAAGTGGTTATGAAGGTGCAGGGCAAAGAAACATGAGGGTAGGAAAGAGAGAGGTTAAGATATGAGACGGATGGAGGACAGAGTGGGACGACCCGGTACACACCTAATCAGCCTCAGGAGGAGAGGTGAGAAAGGACGATGCAAAAGCAATATTTGAATATCTGAAAAGGCAGTGGCTGGTGAATACCAGTCTACAAATTCAGGAACCCCAACAAATCCCAAGCTGGACCAAGAAGAAGAAATCTTATCAGACTGATATTGCAGTGCACCAGACACAGAGAAGGCAGATCACCCTCAAGGGAAGAACAAGTAAATTCATGGATGATTTCTCAGCAGAAGCCAAAAAAGTAACAGCACCTTCCCAGGGCATCCAAACTCCTTATGAACCTAGAACCCCTATCCTTCAAAGAAAAAAAAAAGTTTCAGAGCACTGTAGAACACAAAAAAATAATCTTTCTGGAACAGAGAAGAAACACTCAAAAGTTGAGAGCATGTGACATCAAAAGACCTTTATTAGCTAAAGGTCTAAAGGGTGTGTTGCAAACAGAAGGAAACCACTTCTAGATGGAAATTGTGATATACAAGAAATATAGAGAGAAATTCATAAACGTGAGTGCATCTAAGCAAACACTGTATAAAACAATAATGGCATATTCTGGGGACCTCCCTGGTGGCGCAATGGGTTAAGCTCAGTGCTACAGAGCTGGCAGCAGCTGCAGCGTGAGTTCGATGCCTGGGCGGGGAGCTTCCCACATGGCGCAGCAGACCTCTCCTGCCTCACCCGCTGCTCCCCTCAGCAGTGGATTTAGGCTGATCTGCCTGTTCCGCTCCCCACTCTGTGTCTGGTGAACCCTCTCACTGCCCCACACCTCTGGCCTGCACCCCAGCTTGTATGCAAAAATAAATAAATCTTTTTTTTAAATAATGACATATTCTGGGTTTAAGGAAACAATGGAATTACAGGATTGGGGAACAATCGAAGATAAAATAGCTTCAAGTTCCTGTTGTGTTTCAGAGACGAGTAAAAGTATAGATTACTTTGAGACACGGATAAGTCAAGTACGTTAGAATTTCTCCAGGCACATCACTGGAGTAGTGTTTCTCACTGGGGCATGGGATGGATTTTATCCCCCAGCAGACATACGGCAAAGTCTGGAAACATTTTGGGGCATCTGAGCTGGAAGGGTATTGCTGGTATCTGGTGGGTAGAAACCAGGGGTGCTGGGAAGCATGACAGGGCACAAGAGCGGTCCCCCACACAGCCAAGATGTGGCGGGCGACATCAATAGTGTAGAGGCTGAGAATTCTGAACCAAAGGAAAAAGTGGAATAAGAAATTACTCAAGCGAGTACTCCAAAAAGGAGAAAAGATACCTGGGGGAAAAAAGGTGGAGGAGGCAGGGAGCATAAAGTCATGAAATAAATTGAAAAGCAAATTAACTAAAAGGTCCAGTAAAAGACAGAATTGTCAGCCGTATTTTTAAAATAACGGTAAAGTTTAGCTGTTTTTGACAGACACACAGAAAGCAAAAGGACATTGAAAATTGGACGTAAAAATAGGGCAAAGAATATATCAGGCAAATTCCTACCAACAAAGTGGACTTCACTGTGTTATATTATACAGAAAAGAGACTTTCAGGCACAAAACTAGAGCTCGAGCGGATCGGTATGGAATCATAAAAAAGTTTCAGTTCCTCAGGAAGATACGACGTGTCAAATGTACATGCACTTGACAAAATGGCTTCAGTATAGGTCAAGATTGACCTCCCTCTTGGTGCAATGGGTTAAGTCTCAGCCCTATGAAGCTATCCGCAGCCACTGCAACACGAGTTCTATCCCCGGCCAGGGAGCTTCCCACATGGCCGCAGCAGACCTCTCCTGCCTCGCCCGCTGCTCCCCTCAGCAGCGTATTTCAGTTGATTCATCTTTTCTGCTCCCCATTCTGCCTCTGCTGAATCCTCTCACCACCCCCCACGCCTCTGGCCTGCACCCCAGCTTGTATGCATGAATAAATCTTTAAAAAAAAAAATAGGTCAAGATTACCAGAGCCGCACAAAGCAAGACAAACGGACCACCCCATGAATGTGACTGTAGCAAACAGGACAGGCCCCAGCAGGAGCCGGAGGCGCAGAGCCCGCCCAGCACCCACCAGCCGTGTGTCAGCGTCGATGGCACGGTGCTCCATTGGTGCAGGGCCACAGGGCATGGGGTGGGAAAACCCCACTTCAGCTGTGATTCATGTGGGTTGAGGCATCTCTAAATGTCAGATGTTAGAGGGAGGGGGAGTTCGTGTGGCAAGTGTGAAGAGTGGTTTCTAGATAAAGGAAGTCTGAGCATTCAAGTTCGGATTTCAAGTTTTCAGAACTAAAGCTGGGAAACCTGCACTGAATACACAAATGCTTACACATCGCCATCGCCCAACGGTATTCTGCTCCCGCGTGCAAACCACAGCGCTTTCAGCTGGTAGAGAGTCTCGGCCTCAGAAAACAATCCGGCCACCTCTCACTGGGTTTGCTGCTGGACCTGGTATCTTTCTACCCGACAGAGCTTAACAGGGAGGGCGGAGTGGTGGGGCGTCCTCCTGAGGGGCAGGACTTCCTGTCCAGGGGTGCAGGGGCTCCACATTTACTGGCCAGTGGGCTGGGCTGAGCCTCCGGGCCCCACCGCTGTGGCCTTCAGGGGGCTATCCCCGGGGGGCGTAGGGGGTCAAGCAGCCACTGACTCCTGTTTCCTTGCTACGTCGGCTGGGACACTCAAGAGACCTCTTTCTCCCAGGGATGGTTCGAATCTGTCTGCATCACGGAACTCTTGGTAATTAAAACCACAGGCCTCGTCCTCTTGCATGTATTTGAACCTTCTTTGCTTTTCTTTTTAAATAGCCTCTTTAAATAAAATTTCTCTTTCAATCATGTTGACCAAACTACCACGTATGAAGAGCTTTGGGCATTAGGGCAAATCCTGCCCATTTACTCTCATCACTCTTCGTGGCTGAGCCTTCAGCGGGAACCTGGAACTAGTTAACGGGTCCTGGCAGGCGTCGGGATGTGTGGGGCTGTGGCCTGTGCCCGGGGGGTTGTCTGGGTGGCTTTGCAGCCCTGCCAGTCCCCGCAGCCTGGCTGGCCTCGAGGAGGTTGTGGGTGACCAGCTGCTGAGGCTGCAGAGGAGGCAAGAGTCACACTGTGAGCAAACGGCCGAGAATCCTGGGGCCAGAGGGACTGCGGCAGGTCCGCGCGGAGGTGGGGCGGCAATGCGGCCTTTGGAGCAGAAACACGGATTCTGGTTACTTGAAAGGCCACCAGAGTGGAGCCAGACTGAGCCAACTTCCGCTCCTCTCCATCCTGCCCTGGCCGCCTCTTTCCAGCAGCCCCACCTTGCAGGGAGAGCAGCTGATGGCACCCCTGCCTTGCACACCCCCACACCCTCACAGCCCCAGCCTGGATTAGCCTCCAAGACCCTCTCCCCTTCCTCCTCTCCAACTTTGATTCTCAAGCTCTCACAGCCACATGGGGAGCTTTAGAAACTAATTCGGGTTCTCTGGGTGGGGTTCAGACCTCACTGTTTAAGTGGGGGTTTTCTCAAGTTTTTTATTGTCTGATTTTTTATTGAGTTAGTGTATGTAGGTTTACAGTATTAATATGATTTAGGGGTATAGGCTCAGGCTCACACCTCTTCAAAGTGTATTACCACACTGCACCCACCACCAGAGCACCCCAAATCCTCCATCATAATCCACTGGTTGCCTGCTCTGTCACCCACCCCTGCTCTGAGAGCCTCAGTTCTACAGCAGATTTGTAGGGTTTGTTTTGGTGCAGCTTTGTCTGTTCCTTTGGGTGTTTTCCCCTCTATATTCCACATATGAATGAAATTATCCAATGTCTTTCTCCTTCTGACTTACTTCACTTAGCATCACCCCCTCCAGTCCCATCCAAGTTATCACAAAAGGCAAGATTTGACCTTTTCGTAGCTGAGTAGTATTCCATTGCATAGACATACCCCATCTTCTTAATCCACTCACCAGTTGTTGAGCACTTAGCTTGTGGCCATCTCTTGGCTGTTGCAAAGTTGTAAATAATGCTGCAGTGAACATAGGTGTGTCTCTTCAAATTAGCATGTTCTGGGCATCACTGTTTTGGAAAGTTCCCCCAGGCTATTCTGGTACCCAACCAAGATGAAGAACCTTGGCTCCAGCAGAGCAGGTAGGAGAGGGTCTAAGTGCCTGTTGACCTGCATTCCTGTGTCTCACTGTTCTCTAACCTCCAAAGGGCTCACTCTTGCTTTCAAGATCCAAAGACTGGGCCCACCCATCACCCTGTGCTTATGCAAGAAGGTCAGAAGTTTCCAGGATTGTGAGCATCTCTCAGTAGTCTCATGGTCAACAGGAAGCTGCTACCAGTTCTCTGTGACAGCATCTAACATAGTACCCTAGCCCTAAGAAAGATCTGTCACATTAACAAATACGAAAATGGCAAAGACTTTTTGAATACATGACAATACCCATGTAAGAGAAACAAAACCCATGTAAGAGAAAAACAAGACCAATGAGAATATTCCAGGTAAAAGATAAGGATTACATTCTATACGCTTATCCTGACCACTCTGAAAGTGAGTGAATCATTTTTCCAACTCAGCTGTAGATCAGAAATCACTGAGAATTTTACAATATTTCAATTGGAGTCCTCATTTTTAATAATTTTTCCTTGATGTAAAATGTAGCCCTTCTTTTCATTAGCAGTCCAAGAATCAGTTAAAAATTATACCCTCCAGGGCCTCCCTGGTGGCACAACGGGTTAAGTGCAGGACTATGAAGCTATCCAGAGTCACTGCAGCACGAGTTCGATCCCCGACCAGGGAGCTTCCTACATGGCACAGCAACCTCTCCTGTCTCCCCGCTGCTCCCCTCAGCAGTGTATTTCAGTCGATCCGCCTGTTCTGCTCCCCACTCTGTCCGTGAGGGTTGCTGTGCCTCTAAATAGGTTCTTTCCTCAGAGTCATGCTCTACGGCCCCCGTCACGATGGACCTGAGGCCACAGCTTCGGCAGAGGCAGCAGAAATTCTTCATTCTCGCCAAGAGGTGAGGAAGGAAGAAATGGGTGCTGCCAAGGGAGGACCAAATACTGCCGAAGGAAACTCAGGTTTTAAAAAAATCAGTTTCTCTTCCATTTTGTAGCCTTCCAGAAGATTCTATGTGGAAACGCTGATAGAAAATAAGGTTTCAAAAAATGTCAATGCTGTGTTTGCGACATGAAGCAAGGGAACACTCACTCTCAGGTGGTGCCTATTTAATTTTTTTAATTGAGATAAGATTAGCTTTAGAGCCTGACAGGCTTCAGCTGTACGCCATTATAATCTGACATCTAAAGGCGTTACATCACGATGGCCACTAAAAGGCTAGCTCCCATCCTCCACCATATGCTTAACCCTTTGACCTGGTTTGCCACCCACCTCCCTCCTCCCCTTTTGAGAACCACCACCTTGTTCTTAGAGTCTGACAGTTTGCCCGTTTTTGCCTCTTGGTTTGTGGCCTATCTTAATCTTCCACATGAGTGGAATCAAACAGTATTTGTTTCTCTGGTTTATTTCACTTAGCATCATCCCCTCAAGGTGGACAACTTCCTGTCTGTAAATCAGAGGAAGCTATTGTGGCTGATTACAGTGCTGGTGAACCCCAGAAGGCTGTGCAGAGAAGCGACCTGGTGACAATACTGCGAAAAACACAGGAAGCCCTCAGTGAAGCCTGCCGAGAGCCGAGAGCCGCCAGCTCTGCTCCGTGGGGCCCCAGCCTCCTGCTTGAACAGCAATTTCAGTACTCAAAAAACAAGCGCAGGGCAGGTAGGGGAGGGCCCGGGAGGCAGGCAGGCAACCGAGCCTCCCAGCGCCCCAAGAACCTTGACACTCTCTCTAGGCTCTCCCGCGCGTTCTCGTGGGCTCACCTCTCTGCAGCCACGCAGCCCTTCCTCCCGCAGCCGTCTTCCCGTCGCTGTCCTCTGGCTGAGACGCCGCCCCTGTAGCCCAGCCTCTGCGCTCAGGTGCGCCCACTCACGCACGCGCACACCACACTGAGGGTGTTCACCATCGGGCACGCGAGCCCCGCACGCAGCTCCCAAGCGCCTTCTGCATCAATGCAATCAAGGCCGCAGGTGACAGCGACAGAGTGTCGTAAAAAGCCTGGCCAGCTCCATTTACCCTACACTGAGCTGTCATTCACATACCACACAATGCCCCCGTTGAAAGCGTGCAATCTACATGTCCTTATTACAGCCACATTGTGCAACCATCATCGCTCCCATCATAGAACGTTTCCGCACCCAAAAAGAGGCCCCGCCACCACCCCGCCTCCCAGCCCTGGCCAAACATTGACCTGCTCTCTCCGTGCCCACAGATGTGCCTCTTCTGCTCGCTTCATATAAGCGCGGTGACACAGCAGGGGCCTCCGTTCTGGGTCGTGTTTTCTGGGCTCATCCATGCAGAAGCTGCAGCAACGCACATTTTGCTTTTATTGAAATGGGCTAAAGTGACGTAAACCACTGTATGTTTATCCAGTCAGCCCTCGTGAACGTTTGGGCTGTTTCCACCTTCTGACTGTTGTGAACACGCTGCTGACCAACACGTGTGTTTGTGTGGACGTGTGTTTTCAGGTCTCTTGGGTGTGTAACTCGGAGAATCGCTGGGTCACGGGGATTTTATTTTCAACTGTTTGACGAACTGTTTTCTAAAGCAGCGCAGGACCTTGTCAGGCTTCTAAGCGTCTACCCCTGTCACGGGCGTCCTTTTGGACCTGTTCAAGCCTGACCTTGGCTCCCAGCACTGAAATAATAAGTCTCAGAAGATTTCTACAGATTTAAAGTTCTCTTTTCTTTGATGACCCCAATCTCTTAGTGACCTAGACACTCAAAGCAAGATGGAGAAACATTCCTTGGCAAAGTTTTCCATGATTCCACTCTCCCCTCCGCAAGCTAATTCTTTGCTCCCTTCTCCTTAATTAGCCTCTTTCCTCTTGTCATTTCTGCTGCCAGCCCTTTGGCTTGTCCAGAGTTGCCAGGATTTCCCTTCCAAAACACCAAGTATTCATCATTGCAGCGACAGATAAAATATTGGGACATGAAGGGTACAGGAAAGAAGATTTGTTTGCTGGCTGGGGGAAGAGAAGAGGAAGCTCCCAAGAATCGAATCCAGTGGATTCAAGTGATAGATTCTCTTTTTTAAAACATATTTATTTTTATTTATTTCTGCATAGAAGAACTAGGGTGTAGGCCAGAGGTGTGGGGGTGAGAGGATTCACCAGAGACAGAGTGGGGAGCAGAACAGGTGGATCCACTGAAATACACTGCTGAGGGGAGCAGCAGGTGAGGCAGGAGAGGTCTGCTCAGCCATGTGAGTCAGCTCCCTGGCCGGGGATCGAACTCATGTTGCAGTGGCTGCCGATAGCTCCATAGTGCTGAGACTTAACCCCTTGCACCATCAGAGAGGCCCCAATAGGTATTCTTGATTCTCACAAAAAGCAGAGGATAAACACCAAAGAGACGAGCCAGAGTGGTTGGCTGGCTCACTGCATCAGTGTTGGGTAAACCTCCCTATTGCTTTTTCAACCAGAAGCTGCCATCCCCAACAAATCTCCCTGCACCAAAAGCATCCTTGGGGCCATGTCAACAGATTCTCTGTGTGATGCCTCAAAGTGCGTGACTGTGTGATGTGGGCACCTGACGGCCCAGCTACCTAGTGCCTCCTTTGCCCTCCCTGCCCTGGCCCTTCTGCAGCATAATAAGGCCAGGGGAGACTGCCCTTCTCAGCTACAGCAGGGCTGACTCCACAGTAGTCTGCAAAGTCCTCTTTGGACACATAAGCTCATTCCCAGGGGCCCCATTCCTGAGCTGGATCTCCAAGGCAAGAACATGACCCTTTCCTGTCTGAATTGTTTTGACGTCCAAGCCAGGAACAAAAATAGCAGGTGATTAGTTTTCCTCCTGTTGTTTCTCCATTTATAAAACAACTTTTGTCTAGAGCCAAGGCCCAACAGTCTTTGCTCTTCCTGTTACAAGTGGGACTTCTCAGAAGCTCACCTCTGGAAGGTTCTCGGCTTCTTCTGGGGTTGCCCTATCACTGGCGCTCTGCTGTAAAGTCCTAGCCAGCCTGAGCCAACTGCATCTGGCTGCGTGCCCACTCGGAATTTTCAGAAAACATGGAGCAGTGAACATCACAGGGCCGCACTGCACGTGCTCTCGGGAGCTGCTGCCAGCGCAGGCCTCTTCTGTCCCGGCCTTGCAGGCAGCCTTCATCTGCACTAAGGCACTTGCGCAGTGACTTTCCTGCAGTCTAGACCTAAGTACCTTCAGGTTTCCCAAGTCCAGGCCATCGTGAAGCCCACATTTCCTCGTGCATTGATTAAATCATGGAATTGATCTGATAGTAGGATGCCGGGGGGGTAGCCTAAGAAATGGCCCCCCATTTGAAAGATATCCATATCCATGTCCTGATCCTCAGGACCTGTGAATGTAGCCTATTTGGAAAAGGGGTCTTTGCAGATGGGATTAAGCTCCAGCTGACTTACCCTATCCAGCGTGAAACTTACCCCCAATGTCTGCCGGAAACTCAGGGCCACGAGGAGGTTTTCGATTTTCTTCCTTTGAGGTGTGTGTTAAGCAAGAGTCAATTGTTCTATTGTCAAAATACCTCACATTTATCTTTATGCTTTTACTCCATTTTGAAAGAAGAAAACCTGGAAATCACAGGTGATTCAGAGTATGGCGTGGTTTGTGTAGCAAAGGCAGTTCCATAATCAAAAGAACGGCTTCAGTCCCTCAACATTAAACTTGGACAACTGGACCAAATTGTTCCTTCCCCAATGAGGATGAGGCCAGGCCTCCCAGGATGCCCCAAACAGACTTTTTCTAAGACTTATCACCCTGGCATGTGGAGCTAAGCCCTGTGGACTCTGAGAGAAATTGTTACCTCAACTATCTAGAAGAATGAAGATTACCCAGATTTAAGGTCATTCCAGAAGGAGCCTTTTATTAGGAAATCTCTCTCTATGTAAGATGCTTAGTTGCAGAACATCTGGTTTTGTCATAGGGATCACCCTTTCCTCATCAAGTGGGCCCCCTCCTCTCTCCTCGAAATCCCAGACCCCTAGGTCTGTCCCTCCCTGTCTCATTCACTAGCCCAAGAATAAAAGCCCTTGGTCTGTCCCATTTACTCTAGAATTGCCAGCCATGTAAACACCCCATATGTATGAATTGAATGTGTTCTTCTTCACCGACTAATCTGCCTGATGTTAATTTGTTTGCCTGTCCAGCCCGAGAAGAACCTGGGCAGGCAAAAAGCTCCCCCAGCCCTTACAAGGGTAAATACAAGGAACTCACGTCCAAGCTGCTTCACTTTCCACCTTCAGAAAATGACTTAAGTTATCAAGAGTCTAAGTTCAAGGACAAAAAAGCCCAAACCAAATCTCAGTCACAGACTCAAGAAGCATAAATCCCCGTGCAAACCATGGGAGAAAAGAGGCAGACAGAAGACACCACCAGGCTTCAGAATCTGAAGTCAATCAAGGAACAGAGTCCAGCGGCACAGAAAAACCTGGAATCAAGAATCTTAGGAAGGGGCTGCTTGTCCACAAGAAGCCAGCAATTAATGAACCCAGAGCTGCCTCCCCCCAGGCTCCCTATAAATGCGTATTTCTCACCCCTTAACTGAGACCCTGAGGATTCATCAAATGCTTTGGGGTAAAAATAAAAAACAGGGCCTCCCTGGTGGTGCAACGGGTTAAGCACAGCACTATGAAGCTATCCAGACCACTGCAGCATGAGTTCGATGCCTGGCCAGGGAGCATCCCACATGGTGCAGCAGACCTCTCCTGCCTTGCCCGCTGCTCCCCTCAGCAGTGTACTTCAGTTGATCTGTGTTGCATCGGGCAACACCACACTGATAAACAGGAGTCGTGGCAGGATGTTATGGTAGGAGGCTGCCAAGAAGGCAGAACCTGGCCTTCTCATTTAGTGAGAGTCTTTTTATAGAATCAGTTTCTCAGGGTCAGAGGATAAGGAGAAAACAATTAGGAGGAAGAAAGTATGTTTATTTAAACTTTTGGGGAGAGGAGTCTGCGAATCCAAGTCAAAGTTATAGCCTAGTTTTATGTCCCACTGTTTGAAGTTTGATAACCAAAGTTAAAGCCCAGTTTTATGGCCCACCGTTTGAAGTTTGATAACCTGACCTTTACGCTAGACACCTGTCTCATTTAACAAGGCATTTTGTTGAAACTCTCTGGGATGCAGAGACATACGTCAGTCAACGGCTCCCCAGGATTTCGTGGTCATGCCTTACAATGCATACTCATGTCCTAGAAGATGTAAACTTCCTGTTCTCCTTTAACTTAAGAGGTGCATTTGTGGTGTCAATGGTTGATTGATTGACTTGGCCTAATGAACTTTGTACTGAGAAGGCTGGGCTGCATAGCCAGAACATTAATTTAAGCAGCTTTTGGATTCTAGCAGACCCACAGATCTGTCTGTTCCACTTCCCACTCTGTCTCTGGTGAATCCTCTCACCACCCACCTCTCACCTCTCACCTCTGGCCTGTACCCCAGCTTGTATGCATAAATAAATCAATCTTTTTTAAAAAAATTGAAAAAAAAATCCCAAAACCCAGTGGGTCTCCTGCTCACTAACCACGGGACGGCCATCAAGGCTTGGGAGGAAGGTGTGAGCCTGCAGATGGTGTGCAGGCTCCAGGGCTCAGGGAGGTGGTGAAGGGACTGACGTAACTGCCTTGACTGGCCCCCGCCGTCCCCCCACCTGCCAGGCGCTCATCGTGGAGCGTGAGACTCAGCGTTACCAGAAAAGGGAAAGTCATCAAAAGCCACCTTGCTCAGGGTTGGGGGCAGTCAGGACTTGGCCCTCAAGAGGAATTAAAGAGAAATCGCTCAGAGGAGGCAGCTCGTACAGCTGGGGCTGCTGTCCCAGGCCGGTGGAAACGAAATCACCGACCCAGAGAATGCCAGGCTCCGGCCCAGCGACTCCGCGTGCAATTTGCAAATGATCTGCCATCTGCAGGGCCGGCGAGACCTCTGAAGATGTACCTGCTCAGGGGTGCTGCTTTGCATGCATTCTTGGGGTGAGCCAAACCTCTCACCTCTAACCGTGTTCTCTTAGAACTGCCGATGAGCTCAGTGGTATTTCTCTGTAAAAAAAAAAAAAAAAATGCCCTAAATTGTAGCAAATGAGCGATGTTCCCCATAGTCTTGAACTTCAGCTGTCCCCGTTTCTGTCTACAAGCACAGGATGAAAGATAGACAGACAGACAGATGGATAGATCCTCCAACCACGCCATGATAAATTGTCTAAGGAGCACAACAGGGAAAAGTTCACAGCAAGAATTTCCAGGGATTTCCAGGAATTTCCAGAAGGAAAAGGGCCAAGAGGGAGGCTCGGGGCAGGCGGGTAGGGGGGAGGTGCTGTCTTGGTCACGTGCATGACGGGGACCCAAGTCTCTCGTGGACCAGCCCAGGGCAGCGGCCTTCTAGAGCCTTCCTACCAAGAGCACCCCAGACCCATCTTTGGTATTGATTCCCTTTGGGGAAAGGAGGCAACTCTCACTGTAGAACGTTCTTGAAATTCAATGAATCCTGATGTCAGGAAGCAGTGACCCCACAGAGGACACTCCACACTCATGTGTCTCATGACCCCGAGCCCTTGACTATGACGAGGCTGCGGCAGAGCAGCAGGGGCTGAGGTTGGCGCGGCAGGCAGGCAAGAAGGAGCTGAGGTTGGCACGGCAAGCAGGCAGGAAGGAGCTGAGGTTGGCATGGCAGGCAGGCAGGAAGGAGCTGAGGTTGGCGCGGCAGGCAGGCAGGAAGGAGGTGAGGTTGGCACGGCAGGCAGGCAGGAGCTGAGGTTGGCGCAGCAGGCAGGCAGGAAGGAGGTGAGGTTGGCACGGCAAGCAGGCAGGCAGGAGCTGAGGTTGGCACGGCAGGCAGGCAGGAGCTGAGGTTGGCACGGCAGGCAGGCAGGAGCTGAGGTTGGCACGGCAGGCAGGCAGGAGCTGAGGTTGGCGCGGCAGGCAGGCAGGAGCTGAGGTTGGCACGGCAGGCAGGCAGGAGCTGAGGTTGGCGCGGCAGGCAGGCAGGAGCTGAGGTTGGCGCGGCAGGCAGGCAGGAAGGAGGTGAAATCCGGAGGAGCAGCCTGCACCCAGCGAGGCCCTGAGTGAGAGCAGCTTCACCTCAGGCAGCTGCATGGGGGGTGTGGAGGGGTGAGGAGGGGAATGGGGAAAGCAGCAGGCGACACTCCTGGGTGGCTGATGGAGGGGAGCCGAGGGGCAGCAGAGGGACTCGGGGAGGAATCCCCGAAAGGGGGAATCTAGGAGCGGCCCAGGCTTCTGGCCTTGAACAACCAGGTGGGCTGTACCTGGGAGGGGCGAAGAAGTCGCACGGGCCCATGTCTGGGATATTTAAACATAAAAACATTTTTTCCTCTATTCTAAAATCTCATCATCCTATGTCGTGATTGGCTCTCCCTCCCAGTGCCCACACTCTCGGGCAGATGCGCCCACCTTCCCAGCTCTTAGAGCTGCTCCTTTACCGCCCCTGTCCAAGTTCTTGCTCGCCTCAGTTTTCCTGTCTTTGTTTACTTAGTCCCCTGGACTTGGTGACCTCGTCTCTGGCGGATGTTGGCTAGCACCTCAGAGAACTTACTGTTCTGGTTACAGAAGCCTCTTTAACTCCCCCGAAGTCGCTGCCTGCGCTGCTGCTCCCGAACCCCAGCGGCCCTGGCGTTCGTCAGGGCGTGTGCTGCTTCTAGCTTGAGCGCTTTGCTTCCTCCCAGCCGCCAGCCCCCTCTTCTCCCTCACTCCCACCTTATGCCCATTTTCTCCTGCCTGCAGTGTCCCCTCTGGCTCTCCCCACACAGTCAGGCCTTGCTGGACCCTCTGCTGTCCACTACGGCCCTTCCAGCCGTGGCCTCTCAGCTGAGGGCTCTCGCTCCTCCGCCACCCCACGCTGCCAACCACAGAGCTTTCTGCGAACAGGGCAAACCACAAACTCCTCAGGGGACCCTGTTCTTTCCTCTGGAGACCAAATGTAAATGCTTCATAGTCGAGGGAGTGATGGGGGCTTCTCCTTCAAAGCACATCGCTTTATGTGCAGCGAGTGTCCCGGAAGATTAGAAACCTTATGACTTTGAGGGGGTGTTGTTTTTCTTTTTAAATGTTTTTTATTGCATTAGTATTGGTTTGCACCACTGTGTCCATAACCGAGGTGCAGGATTCCCCTGCGGGCACTGCTGTCACAGCGGGCGCGCCGTCAAAGAGCCCGTAGTCCACGCTACAGACCCTCATGCCCCCTCCCTGTCGGTGCCCGCACTCCGCAGTGAGGTCTAAGGATTAATTTTTGGTTTGGCTTTATCTGTTTGTTTTGTTTTTCTATAATCCACATACAAGTGACACCACCGGTGCTTGTCTTTCTCCTTCTGGCTGATTTTGCTTAATATTATCCCTCCCAGCTCCATCCATGTTGCTGTGAACGGCAAGAGTTTATCTTTTTTGATAGCTGAGTAGGGTCTCTCTCTCTCTCACTTCTCTTTAATGCATTCATCTGTCTGTGGGCATTTGGGCTGTTTCCTTATCCTGATTAGTGTAAACCACACTCAATGAGCATGGGCTTGCAAGGGAAGCTTTAGCCCTTGGGGCAGAGACAGCACTGCATTTGCAATATTGTGGGCTATAGTAAGTGTTACAGCTGAATGAGATGGATAATTGAGTTTTAAATTAAATGAAATAGGTTAACACTTCTTGTGCCAGCTATTTTCTGTGCCACCGCATGAATGGTATAAGCATTCAATAAAACACACACAGCTCCTGAACTACCGGATATATTTTAATGAAATTTTAAATGCATAGAGATTAAAGCTTCTAGACTGAGTATAATCAAAGAAATAGCTCCTAATAGTTCCAAATAAATCCACCGTAGCACGAAAAACCGGAGACTATGAACACGTGAATACGTGAGCTGAGCAAAAAGTGTTAATATTTTACTGCTTTTCTGAGCAGTAAAGAACTGCTCAGTGGAATGTGCTAGCTTGAGGATAACTATTTAAGCAGAAAATGTGAGTACCCAATATCACGAATAAACATTCCCTAAGAAACACTGATCATCTGCTAGATAGAATAAAATCACAGGGAAACTGCACAGATGGTGTTAGAACATTCCATAGAAGGATCAGACTGTCATAGATAGAATCATCTAAGTCCTGGTGAGAAGAACATCAAAATTTCTTAAAGCTATGCTCCCCAAAGTGTGTTCCCTGGACAACAATCTCTTACTGGGTCAGGACCTCTAGGAGGGAGGCGTTTTAATCTGTTTTAGCTCACTCTCAGATGATTTCAATCCACACTGTCCTAAAGGATACGTCAGCTGTTCATTGAGTATAAGATCTGCGGATTCCTGGGCTATTGTGACTTTCTATTTTTGCAGGAGTGGAAGAGTCCCCTGTTGTGGTGGAGGAAAAGGGATATGAAACCCCAACATCAGCAGAAGAGATCGTTTATGGCAGCTGGAGCCTCCATCCCAACTGGCCCTGCCGGTGTGTTGCTGTGGTCCAACCGTATTAGAGACAAATCTGCCCCCCTCCCCCAGGTGTCTGCATCCCCTCCGCCTTCCATTTCAGGCGCACAGAAGAGGAAACGTGCCCCTCTCACCAGACTGTCTTGATGAACTTTTGGAGAGGAGGGGGGCTTTGGGTGCAAGGAGGTGGGGGGGGGTAGCCCATGGTATTTTGGATTCTTCCCCCAGAAAGAGATCCCTGAGAGCAGGGAATCCCCCTGGGAGATGCAGAGGCCATGCCAGAGTAAAGAGATGATACGAGGTGAGTCTATCTTAACCCCAGGAAAGGTTCAAGGAAATGATATACAGCGCATTCCTCAGAAATACCCTGGACAAGGAGTGAGGGGCTGGGGTATTTGTCCCTCATCGTTCTCTGGCCTCTGGCCTGCATCCAACAAAGTTGCGGGTGCTTGCTCGGAAGATGGGAGCGCACGCATGCCGACTAAGGGACCCTTGGACCGATGTCTGGACCACCTGAGAGCATCAGTGTGTGAAGGCCGACCACCATGCCTGGCTGGGCCATGGGGCTGGAAAATTAGAACCCAGCCCTTGCTTAGGATGGAGCTGAATTTTGGCTTATTCCTGAAGCAGCAAATAAATGTTGCAGATGAACAGAATGAGATCAAGAACTGGTGGGTACTCACGGCCCTCTGCTGCCTCCCTCATGCCTGGCACTCACATTCTGTGGTCTCAGCAGATGCACTGAGCAGAAGGACCTACTATTGAGTCTACAACAACCTTTAATTCCCTCCATCCCAGAAACAACTCACACTACTGAGTGGGACATCAGTTATGGTGCTGAAGAATCATCTTAGGAGCTTTTTGAATGGGAAAAAAAAAAAAGCAACATTTTGACTTTTTAAATATAAATGACTACCTGAAGAGGACCAGACAATGAGAAAAACTAGCAGCATAAAGGAGAGAGACAAAGATGTGCACATAGAATAAATGGAATCTTTAAGAAATCGAATGTTGGAACCAAGGAGAAAGTCACACAAAGGCAAATCCTAAAGATTTAAGATGTTAGTGCAGCCATAAAATAGGAGTAAGGTGCTATTTCAAGAAAAGCACAAAGAGGGCCTCCTTGGTGGTGCAGCGGTTAAGCGCTGCGCTATGGAGCTGTAGGCAGTGGCGACGTAAGTTCGATGCCCAGCCAGGGAAATTCCCACATGACGCAGCAGACCTCTCCTGCCTCGCCCGCTGCTCCTCTCAGCAGTGTATTTCCGTTCATCTGCCTGTTCTGCTCTACACTCTGTCTCTGGTGAACCCTCTCGCCGCCCCACGCCTCTGGCCTGTACCCCAGCTTGCATGCATAAATAAATAAATCTTTTTTTAAAAAAAAAGAAAAGTACAAAGAACAATCAGAATAACAACATGCTTTTGAAAATTATACACCTATCGCAGAAATCCACGTTTCATTAAAGGTCAAATAAATCCTCCAGAACCAAGTACAAAAAGACAAAGAGACAAAATCTGGAGAGAACAGATTGAGATAGCAAAGGTCAATCAAGGAAATACAACTTTTACTTCTAAGGAGAGAGGGTAGAGAAAATGAAGAAAAGAAAGTTTCTAAAGAATAGTATGACAAAGTGACATCTGCAACAACGGTGACCAAGTAACCCAGACCAGACTTAGTTCCTGCTTCAAACTCCCAATAGCCACAAAGACAAAATATACTAAGTACAAGTATTAGATGTTACACAGAGGTAGTTCAGGGCAGTGATCTCTGAGAAAAGACAAACAAAATAAGTTCTAAGATTGCCCAAGCCGACTTCCTGGAAACATTTTCCAGAGCTCAGCACAGAAAGGAGGAACCAGAGCCCTGTGGGTTAAAGAAATGGAACTAGGAATCCAAGGAGGCCGGAGGCGCCTGACCCCACAGAGCAGAACCCGCAGGGAGCAAGACACTGCACACTGAGCGGTCTGGGGATCTGCAAAGGGTCTTCCTCAAACTCCGCTAAATACTAGTCAGTGCGTGTGTTGCAGGGAAACTTGGATGCCAGGGAAAGAAACCCCCCCCCAAAAAAAAAAAACCCAAAAGCATCAAACCCTGGACCCACACAGGGTGGGAATAGTTTGCTCCGTGGAGAAGAAAACCTCATAATCCCTGAGGCATCGGACAGGAAGCCCAGGAAGCCCAGGAAGATGTTACTGCAACACTGGGGCAAATTGAGCCCCAACACTTCTCTGGTCCCCCCTAACAAGAGCAAGCCTCAGTAGAACCAAATTATCGCCAAGTAACTTAACTACATCCCAGAACAAAACTTAAGCCTATTGATACAGAAATTTCCAACACCTAACAATGTAAACTTTACAGTGCTGGCCATCCAATCAAAATGATCAAGCGCGCAGAGAGGCAGGAAGATGCAACCCAAAACAAGAAGGAAAAAACAACAATAAAAACAACAGATAGAATTTAGTAGATTAGAACAAGTATTAAAATCATATTTCATTTGTTGAAGAAAGTAGAGGAAAGCATTAGTATGATAAAGAGAGACATGAAAGAGATTTTAAAAGACCCAAAGCAAGCTTCTTTTTTTTTAAATAAAATTTTATCCATTTACCACTGGTTATAAAGCTACATAATTGTGGGGAATGTTGCTTCATCCCCCTACGTTTAAGCCTCACTGACCTAACCATCAAGGTTCTAGTGTCCTCCCCACTATCAGACTGACCCTCACCCCTTCCCTCCTGCTCCTCTCCCTACCCCTCTGTGAACAACCATATTTTTCACACACTTGTTGTGTTGTGTTATGTTCGTTCCTTTCCTTTGGTTATTTATATCCCACTATGAGAGGAACCATTGGTAATTGTCTTGCATTGCCTGGCTTATTTTGCTTAGCATAATCACTTCAAATTCCATCCATGTTGTCACAAACAGCAAGATTTCATTTTTTTTAATAGTTGAGTAGTGTTCCATTGAGTGTCTGTGTTGTGGCAATTTTCCCAGAGAATTCAGGTGGCACTCAGAGAGGTGGAGAGAGAGAGATTTAATTGTCACACCAGCAGACCCAATGGGATAACTCCCAAAAGTCTGAGCCCCGAATAAAAGGAATGGCAGGTTTTTATACAGTTTGTAGAAGGAAGCCTGTCACCCCAGTTATCACAGACGTTATTTTTGGGGAAGGGGTCAAGGAAGCCATAGCTAGTACATAGCACAGCACAGGAACTTTCCCAGCAGCTCTCCGCCCCAGCAAGCAGCAGAATCCAAGCAGCGAACTAGCAACTTCCTGCTTCATCTATACTACAACTTCTTCCCCTAGTTACCCAATCGGGGAATCAGGGTGCTTCTGTGTCTGGGGTACATGACCAGTGCTGCTATGAATATAAGGAGGCATCTATCTTTTCGAATGAGGGTTTTCAAATTCTATAGATAGATACCTTGAGGTGGTATGGCTGGCTCGTATGGTATTTCTATTTTTATTTTTTCAGTTTTCCATAGCAGCTGCACTGATCTGTGCTTGAGGAGTCGTTTTTCTCTGCACCCTTAGGAACACGTGTTGTTGGCATATGTTTGGATAAAACCCTTTCTCACAGCTGTGAGGGGCTATCTCACTGTGGCTTTGACCAAGTCAAAATTTTAGAGACGAAAAATACAATGTCTGAGATATATATGCCTTCAGTAACAGCAGCAGATTATACACTGCAGAAGATAAGATCAGTGAACCTGATGACATAGCAATGGAAACTATCTGAAATAAAAGAGAGGGAAGACAAAAGGATCGAAAAAAATGGAAAGAATCATAGCGAGTTATGACATGACTTTAAGCAACCTAATCCATGTGTACCTGGAAAAGGAGTACAAAAAGGAAAAAGCATATGAAGAAATAATGGTAAATAATTTTCCTAACTTTGTGAAAACCCAGAGATCCAAATGCAGCATTTCCTTCAGCTGAAGAGAGACAGTTTTCAAACAGAAAGGGCCCAACTGATGTCAAGCCACCCAGTCGCCAGGTCATTCCTGAGGAGGAGAGCCAAGCCTTTATTCATCTACCATCACAGGGCAAGCAAAAGAGGTGCAGGGTCCCCAGTGATCCCTGTCCCCTCAGGAGGGGAGGGCCAGTCCAGTAGAGGCAGCACAGATGGGGAGAGCTGTCTCACTGCCAAGGATGCCTGAACAAGAGTGGGTGGGCAAAGAAGGCTAGGAGTTGCCAGGTACTGAACAGAGGCCGAGGAAATGGCCTCAGCTGAGCCTCTGAATGGGGCGTCTGGGGGGGAATGCAGACACGCACCTGAGCATGGCTGGGCTGGGGGGGCCTGAGTCCTTGACTACCATTATCCCGAGAAAACTGCAAGCACTCTGGGCACCCAGGTCGGGATGGGAAGGGCGGCCAGGGCCCCCGTGAGGCCCACCAGGCAGAGTCCTGTATTTGCATATGGGTGGCCCTGAAAGATCACCCAGAGGATTTGGGCCTCAAATGGAGATCAAAGTATCGGGGAATAATTCCAACATGCTGGTGGATGTAAAATCTGGATAGTAGGACGGCCTCCCTGGTGGCGCAACGGGTTAAGGGCAGCGCTGTGGAGCTGTCGGCTGCGGTGCAAATTCAATATCCAGCCGGGGAGATTCCCACATGGCACAGCAGACCTCTCCTGTCTCCCCCCAGCTGTGTATTTCGGTCGATCTGCCTGTTTTGCTCCCCACTCTGTCTCTGGGGAACCTTCTTACTGCCACACACCTCTGGCCTGCACCCCAGCTTGTATACATAAATAAATAAATCTTCAAAAAAAAATCTGCATAGTAGGAGAGAGAATCTAGGCTGAAGGCAACTGGGCGGGGGGCGGGGGGTGCATCAGTGACAGCCAATGAACTCAAAAAGAGGAGCGACCATGAAGGGAGATGACTTAACACAGGGATAAGGGCAGGTTAGGACAAAGAGGTAAGAGACACTGATATTGAGATGGCCGGCAGTCAGGGAGGCTTGTGGTAGAAACTGAGAAGAATGACTAGAGAAACAGCTGGAACAGAGATGACTGTGAAATCATGAGACCCTGCGAAGAGGGGACCAGAGAATGAGAGAAACCAAATGCTGTTAAGTCAAGTACGACAAAGGTTGTAGGTGGAATGGGCTTGAATACCAGACGTGAGCTGGGGGTCATGATGAAAACCAGGTAAGCACAATGGGGGGAACTGAAAGACGGGCTTCTCATATGGGAAGTGAGAAAATAAAGATAGATATGGGTAAATGTTGCTATGAATGGTAGGAGAAATAACAGCTTCTAGAAGGAAAAAGGGATATGAACTTTCAAGATGAGAGATAATTGAGAATGTTTCATTGTTGATGAGAAGGAGCCAAAGAGAGAAGATAAAGACTGGGAGAAGGGAAAATAATCAGTGAAATAATACAATGGAAGTTTCTAGAGCATCCAGAGGGGCTACTTATAGAACCAGGTGACGCTATCTTTGGTTGGCTGAAAGATGTCCTCCCAACAGGGGAAGGAAAGAAGGAATGGCTGCAGGTTCAAATGAGCTTGACTCTTGGTGGTGGGAAGCTGAGGTCTGAGCTGCTGATAACTAGAATTTGCCAAGAAAGTGGGGGTTGGGTGCAGGCCATCTGTTGAAAATGAGAAGTGGTGACAGAGATTTTCACAATAAATACAGAAGGCTTTAAATTTCAGGACAGTTGAGGTTGGACTTGAACATTGGGGGCATGTGGTCCTTCAGGCTTTTGCTAGCCAAACTAGAGCCGCAGGCCTTTCTGAACTAAAAAAAAAAAAAAAAAAGCAATATCCACAATGGTTGAGAGTGGGAGGAGATAGTCAGTGTTTAGTGAACACCATGAGCCAGAATCTGGACTAATCTCTACGTGCATTAATTTAACCCTCACCGCACCTGTGAGAGTGTGTGTCCATACATGCTCTGTGGTTCTCATCAGGAAACAGGATGGGATGACTTACCCAACGCCCAGAGTGATGGAGCTGGGATAGACAGCAACCCACGTCAAGTCAGCTGCAGGGCATACTTTCAATCAGCGGGTGCAGGGGCCTATTTCAGAGATACGTAGTTACCAGCTGGGCAGGGCGTGGCTTTCCTCCATGGTATCATGAAAAAACAGGTATCTTTCTCTGCCTTTACACGGCCTATGTCACGTCTTCCTACCTTGAAAACAAGCCTTCAGATATGACCTTCCCTTTGCTTAGAATACTGTTTCCCTCTTTTTTAGCTGGCTATCCCCTTGTATTCTCAGGCTCCACTTAAATACTGCTTCCTCCAGGTTGCCTGATGAAATCCAAACCCTTCACCACCCAACTACTTGTGTTTAGGTTTGCCTTATTGCTATTTTTTACTTAATAGTATGCCTGCTGGGATGAGAAAAAGAGATGTAAAGCACCACAGGGAAAGGCAATTCTGGAGTTTCTGGGGCAGAGTCCCTCCGACACCTCTCTGAGCATCCTGTTTGCACAGCCTGAAAGTTTGCCTCGCGGGGCTTCTGCTCACCTCGTGACTACTCAGCTCAGTTCCTCTGCGCACCTCTCTGCCCCCAAAGAAGTAAGTTCATTCTTCTGGAAGGCCCTAGAGCAGTGGTTTCTAAACTGGGGTACACCCATGCTGGAGGTTGGTTGGAATAAAGGATCCACTTTGGTGCAACAAAATCCTATTTGCAATGGTAAATTAGAAGCGATTCAACTTTACTCATATCAGCTCCACTCATGCTAAGCTGGCTGGTACTAACACCTTCAATAGTCCAACTATTAGAAGGCCCATGTTACATTTGATGAGGCGTGACACCCTGAGAACAGATTGGGAGCTCCCCAAGGTGGACGGCATGCAGGAACACCTTCCTTGGTCACCCTGAGTTTGTGACTATGTCCAGCTCTCTGTTTGGTCCAGTTGAGTATGTCCTTGACCAAGAAGTAATCAGGTTGTAATATAATCAAAAAGGGTGTTTGTTGCAGAATAGGAACCCTGATCCAGTCCATAACCAAGGGGTGGTCCCAAGGATGTTCCTCCGGGATCAGGGTAGGGGAGACTTAAGGGGTTAGTCAGGGAAGTAGCCCCAAGTTTAGGACATTTGCTGTGGGATTCATTGGATTTGGTTCTGACGTCCATTTGTCCACCTATGTCTAGTGGGCAAAAGTCTTCATGCCGAAGGCTGTGGTGTGGGGTCTGTCTCGATCATCAGCAGATGGCTTCCATTTTTTTTAGTCACCCAATTGCCAAGTCTGACTGCTTGGTTTTCACCTAGAAGCCTCAACAGGGTGGTTAGAGACAGGACAGAGTCTGTTTGATTCACAGTGGGTTCCACAGTGGTTAGAGATCTTGGAGCTGGTTTAAAACTATTCTAATGCTCAGAAAATGGATGGGACCAGATTCGTGCAAATCCACTGGGAATTAAAGATCATTCCATTAACAAATGTGAAGAAGATAATGTTGGAACCTACCCTTCTCCTATTGCTGGTAAGACCCTGTCTTCTGTTACAAATTATGATGTAAAAACAAGGACAATCTTTAATGCATCACCAAAAACATAGCAATGACTACAAAGACTGTGAAATGCTTTTATACTCTTTGTCATTAAACATTCATCTCCCCCTAAGCTATATTGAACCTTGAGAGTTTAGGTAACTGCAGTAGAGTCATCCCAGTAGGAAGACATAAAAGCGAAGCTGTCCAAGAATACTGGGACAGTGTTTAAGTCATCTGATACTTATTCACTCTGGTTCTTTACAAAAGTTCACTATAGTTGATGACAAGGTTTAGAAGCTGCTTTTGATGTTCTTACTTCATTTCAAAGAAATGAAAAGTCACTTGTCATGGGCAAACATTTGTTCTTTCTGCCATTGATATGGTGATAAAGCAAAGCATATCCCTTTATCAGCAAATTCTACAGAAAATGTACAGAAATATGGCGAACATTTGAAGAAACGAGTTAAATTTCTCAGTGTAGCAAGCCTACCACATGACTACCTGGCAACTTGCCATAAAAGCAGCTGTTTTTAGAAAGAGTTTTTCAAAAGTGAATTACCCAGGGAACTGCTTTTCTTTATTTGCCACCAAAGAAGGGACACAATATCCATGCAGTTTACTTCTTGAATTAAAACAAAAGATTTTAGTGCCCCCATCTTAATTTCTAAATAAAACTTCCAGCTAAAAGAAACCAGGGCCCCTTGGAGAAATGGCTGATTTTAGAGATGGAGAAGAAAAATTGTAAAATGCGCCTAAGTAGGCGGTAAAGAAGTGCTCCACGGTATGAGGGCACGTATCAAAAGGAAGAGAGACAGCTGGTGCCAAAGCTGGAGCAACTTGAGCACTAAAAATTTCCATTTCCTGCTGTCCAGAAGTGTTTCTTGCAAACTGGTTGCAATCAGTTGTATTTTTATATTGATGTTTAGTCCAGTGGGCCCCAGTAGTAAATAAATAAGATGACTAGTGGGAGAACAGGAGGTTTTTAGGACAGTATTCTGCTTCGTACCGTCATGGTGGATATAGGACATTACGCATTTGACAAAAGCCACAAACTGTACAACAGAGAGTAAACCCTAATATAAACTATAGACTAGTGAACAATAATGCTCTAATACAGAGTCATGGATTGTGAATAAGTGCACCATACTAATGCAAATGTTAAGAGGGGAGACTGAGAGTGGGGGATTGCATGGGGGTGAAAGGGAATATATGGGAACTGTTTGTACTTCCTGTTCAATGTTTCAATAAACCTGAAACTGCTCTAAAAAGTAAACTCTTTTAATTTAAAAATTGGTGACTAAGGATAGTAATGAACTAGAACCAACTGACTAAAATAAGAATCTCTGAATCCATGATGACAATAAATGTAAAGAGAAAGCACTTCCCTACGATGTGGACTAATCCTTGTACTTAGAGAGACAGGGTTGAAAATTTACCATTCACAACCATCAAAGCTGACGGATTCATGCAAGGATCACTAGTGAGTGCTAAGTCTAGATGGAAAAGCATGAAGAGGGTGTTTGCAGGATCTTCAGGGAGTCTCTCCCCAGTTTAGTTGCAAGGGGGAAAGAGTAACTATACGGTGGCATGGCAAAAGTGGGTAACACTCACCGTAGGATCAAATCAGCCTCACAAGCGAGCGGCCACGGAACACAGCATGCCTGCAGATAGGCTATCTGAGAGCGCCACACCGGTAATGCAGTAGTCTAGCCAGGAATGCATAATCTGAATCTAATCAAGAGGACACTTGAGACAAACCCAATTGAGAGGCATTTTATAATGTAATGGGGCCTGTTAAAAAAAAAAAGTCAATGTTATCAAAGACCAAGGCCAGTAATTGCTCCAGATTAATAAAAAAGCTAAAGAAGTCCAGGGAAACTATAGACAGACGTCCATACGTACCCAGGTATGTACGTATACATATATATGAGTTTGCATGTATTTTTGTATATATGTTCAGAGAGCACAAATGTGACAAAATACTAACAATGCGGTAAGTATAAAAGGATGTGGTACTCTTCTTAGTTTTGCAACTGTTACAGGGTAACCCCGTGGGGTGCCTGTCTGGGTTCTCACTGGTGCGCTTAAAAGAGACTTAAAAACTCAAATGCAGGCACACACAATAAAATTAATTTAAAAATATATATGTTTATTTACAAAAAGGGAAAAGAAAAGATAAAAAAATAAATTGGTAAAAACGTCCTACCGGTTTCACTGAGCTGGACTCTTCTCACCTACTCAGGAAAAACTCTCCTCAATCCACACCACGGACCAATCACCACCCCCTCCAAGCTCACAGGTCAGGTATTTAAATCCCCAAAACCATTGCTTAACTCTACCCTCAGTCCTCAGCATCCTTCCTTTGGTGATGATGGCATTCTGGGAATCATAGTCCTAGGTGTCTTGGTTCTCTCTGGCTTGAAGTGGGGGTGGGGTCCTGGGACCTCCTCTTTCCTGAGGACCCCCCTCTTACACGACTTTTCTCTAAATTTGAAATTATTTCAAAATAAGAAGTTAAAAAGAACATATTTGATGAGAGAAAATACAAGCGTACCTTCTGATGGGTGACTTTGACTTGAATAAAGGGGCAAGAGGAGGTTCTGGGCTAAGGTTCTAGAGTTGCCACAGGGGAAATTAATTCATGCTTCATCCATAAATAATCAGAGCAAATAGGCAGAAAGCAAAGTATAGAATGGGCTAAAGTATAACAGACTACAGGTTGTTAATTTTTATTAAAAGTCCCCATCTTTATGATATATTAAGATGGAAAAAGACCATGGGAATTTGTGCATGTAAATGCTGTCAATTTAGATGATTTTTTTTTTTTTACAAACAATACTTACCTTTTCTTTAACAAGTGGATAACTATGTGGCAATATTGAAAAACAATTCAATCCCTTAAAACTGCTTTTAATGTAAACAAGTGAAAATCAAAAAGGAAGGATCAGGTATACACTGGATAGCATTAGTGCATTTTTAAAGATACCTGGAAATATTTCCATTTGGATGCGATTTCTGTTGCCAAGCCTTGTGCTAAAGAAGATGGGGAGAGAGGGCAATTGCAACATACTTGAAAATCTCAGGTGAACTGTTAAACTGGTTTGGGATACATTGTTCCAAAGATTAAGCAACCTGTTGCAACTCATTGACAAGAAACTACTCTCGGACAACAGCAAAAGAAAACTAATAAGACTCATTGGGAAACCATCTAAATGAGAACTATTTACTTAAGGGAGCAGTAGTTTCCTTCTTCCATTTGCTTCCAAATATCCTCGAGTATCTTCCCATCTATCATGTCGCTAAAACAAAGCACTGATTCAGAATCAAAGTAAAACTCAGAGTCGCAAAGTGATACTCCAAGGTCTTTTTTAAAAACGAGGCCTAAAATTTGCAGATTGTCACTTCCTGCATTGCTTATTGAGTGAATTTCATGGTATGCAAATTATACTTCAAAGCTGTTCTTAAGACAATCACATTGTTCTCTGCGATTATTCATTTACTCTATAACTGAATATATTGTTTGGGTGTCACAATTAACAGCTAAGTGATGGAGGAGATCTAACTCAAACTAAGATTAGAACTAGACCCACAGAAGGAAGTAGGGGGGAGGGTTAGAAGAAATCAACATAACCATTAGCACAATCCCTAGGTGCCAGCGCCTAAATTACAAAGCATACGTAGGAGCCAAACTACAGTCCAGGGGCAAAGGTATGGAGATTGAGCCCATTGTAGAATCTCCGGTCTCTTTTCTAATTCTAGTTAGCCAGTAAACAGGAACCATCCTCCAAGATGAGCCCCTCCCAACTGAGAGAAAACTGCATCAGTGCCATCCGTACAAGAACTCGGCGCAGCCATTTCTCTGCCCACCTGTGCCTATGCAGGTGCTTTCCTTTACCAACTCTACAGGGCAGCAGCCTGCCTGCTTGCCGCTGACCTGCACCATGCAGGCCTCTCAGCAAAACTGCCCCTCACAGGGGCAGCTCTTTCTGCCCTCTTGTGTCTGTACAAGTGCCCTTTACTTCCTTGTCCTAATAACCCTGTTCTTTAAGTATAACCGAGTCTCTGTCTCATGCAAAAACTCTCCGTGGGCAGCCAAAGCGGGGCTCTGGTGAAACCTTTCCCAGAGTGAACCCAAGGACCCTGCTCCGCTCTCAAATCCATCGACTCCAAAAGCAACATCGTAAGCATTTGGTCGCTTATTTTAGCTCATCCTTCGTATTTTTTAGTTTGCGTATTTTCAGAAAATACATCATCTACTATTAAGGTATCTCCAGCCTTGGAATGGTGGACTCAAACTGCCGGAAAAGGTCGTCGATCCAAAAGGCTTAGCAACCGCAATGTGGAGACCACCCCAAATCCAGACACCCTCAAGATTCTAGCGGGCCCGTGCGCCCCTCCGCCAGGTCGCCCCTAAAAAACCTGCGCTCAAGACATCCAGTTTTAACTCTGGATACCCCCGCCCTTCGCTCACAACGCCTGCACGTGGGACACAGCCTGGCCCGCTGAGCAGCTTCCTCGTCCCTGCCTCCCCAAATCCGGCCGACACATCGCCCCAAGGCCCGGGTGCCCCAAAGCGCCGCGCAGAGGCCGCCGGCTGGCCGTGCCGGCCGCGCCCCCGGATAACGGAAGCAGAACTTTAGGGCCCCAATGCAGCGCAGGCGCACTAGGCGGTGCGGGGTCCCTACGCTCAGGGCCTCCCGGGAGGTGCGCTCTTTCCGGAAAGAGAGGGTGGGCGGCGAGTGGGCAGGAGAACCGGACGCGAGGAAACTGGCCGCGGCTGCCCCGCCTCCGCCCCGGCTCGCCCGGCGCGCGTGCGCAGACGGGCGCTGCGAGGGAAGGGGCGGGGCGACAGCGGAGGGGCGGGGCGACAGCGGAGGGGCGGGGCTGCGTGGGGCGTCCTGGGCTCCCAGGCCTAACGTGACCGCGGAGGTCAGTGGAGACGTGACTGCGGGACGGCGGCGATCCGCGGACCATGCTGGCCCTCCAGGGCGCGCCGATCCTGGCGCTGGCCGCCTGGCTGCCGTGGGTGCAGTCCGGAGGCGCAGGTGAGAGGCCGGGGCGCGAGGCCCCGTTCGGGAGCGCAGAGGCCCGGGCGCGCCCTCCCAGTTCCTCCAGGAGAGCGTGCCCACCGCGCCCGGGCTGAAGTCCACCGGGGCCGGGCAGTGCTGCGAGAGGTCGCGGCCGGGCTGCGGGTCGCACACCCCGGGCCCCAGCTAAGTGCGGGGCTGAGAGGTGCCGGGGGCGGGCCGGGAGCCTGAGTGTGGGTTTTGTTTGTTTCCCGCGGCGCCTCTGCGGGGCTTCATCTGCGGGTACTGAGCAGCGCCTGGAGCTGCTGTTCAGAAACGCCTCAGTGACCGCTCCTTGGCGGGGTGGTAGGGGTGGCAGGAATTTCTCTGCCCTCGGGATTCGTGCCATCTAATAAAAAGTGATCATGGAAGAGGAACACTCAGCCAAAGACAAAGGCCGGGAGCCAGCTGGCTGAACAGCTGCCTTTCTGACTGTTTAGCCGGGATGTCTGGGGGGAGTGGTTGACTTTGTAGTAGGGTGGGGCACCCAAAGGGAAACAGCCCCTAGGCACCGAGGACACGAGTGTAGGAGGTCCGTGAGGCCGCCTAAGGGGTTCAGAAGACTTAACTGCATAGAAAACCGCAGCCAATTTGGTGCAAGGTATCCCCTGTCTTAAATTACTGCACAGGCACAGTGTATAACGTATTATACGCTACCAGGGCTCCGTGTGGCCCATGGTAATTTCTTTGACGTCTTTTGTTCATGAAATGTTTGCATTAACTTCGTGTTCGCCTTAATGTAAAAAGAATCTCCCCATATTTTTTCACGTAAAATTACCATTCCAGGAGGATGTATGTCAAGATCCTAATTTAAATCTAGATTAGAGGCGAGCTGGTAAAATAAACTTTATACACAGCAAGCATTTTTTTTTTGCACTTTTGTGTCAGGCACAATTCTTAAGTTTGTTAGAGGTATAAACTCATTTAGCTTTCAGAACCACCCTCCACCCTATATTTTCATTTTATAGATGAACAAATTGAGGATTGAGAGATTGCCTTGCCCAAGGCCACAAAACTGAGAGGGAAATCAGATCCTGGATATCTGACCCTAGAGCCCTGATTTAACCAGACTAGACTGTTTCCTAAAGGCCAAACAATTTAAGTTCTTGATTAACCAACCACCTGTATAGGAAGCACCTGGTTATCGTTTATCTTTCATGTAATTTATTTCCTTTTCTTTCAAAGCGACAAAATGTTCAGAACGGAAGGAAATTTTTAACCCTAACCTGAGATCATAATGTTGCTTTATCTTTCTTTTTTTTTTTTTAGAATTTTATTTATTTATGTATACAAGCTGGGGTACAGGCCAGAGGCGCGGGGCGGCGAGAGGGTTCACCGGAGACAGAGTGGGGAGCAGAACAGGCAGATCAGAAATACACTGCTGAGGGGAGCAGCGGGAGAGGCAGGAGAGTTCTGCCGCACCATGTGGGATTCTCCCCAGCTGGGCGTCGAACCTGCATCCATCGCGGCCGACAGCGCCACAGTGCAGCGCTAAATCGCTGCGCCACCGGGGAGGCCTATCTTTCAAATTCTTAAAAATAGTCATACCTTTAAACCTAGTAAATGCAATTCTGGGACCCTAGTCTAAGAAAACGATTCAAAGTATGGGAGGGAACTCCTACCGTTGTTGATGTGTTTGGGTTTATGTCAGACTTAAAAAAGCAAATTGTTTCTAGTCATCAAGATGAATATGAAAGGGTGGAAGCAACTAATTATATAAAGCAACTAATTATATAAGCATCTAATTATGTAACTAGAAGCATTGGATAAAGTGCCATGCTTATGTGCTAATGGGTGAAATAAACTTTAAAATGACTTTGCTAATAATATTAATAGATAGTCTAGGAGAAGTACAACCTTGTTTAATAACTCTATTTCCAAGTGCAGTCTATCAATTATTTCTTGGTCCCTGGAATGCCAAGATATCTCTAAACTAAGTCCAGGTTCTCCATTTTGCAATAGAAGCAGTATATTCCTGAGGGTGTGCTGAGAATCAAAGATCAGTGTTAGAAGAATTAGAATATTCTAAACAGGATACCACAGATGCAACCAAATCTTTTGTTAATCCCTGTAAACCTCCTGGATCTGTGCCCGCTGTGCTATGCTCCATTTGAAATCACTTTCCTTTTGCTGCAAAATTCTAACAACTGGGATGAGAATTAGGCTTAGAGAAGTGGGCTAAGGGAAAGTATTCTGTTCAGGGATGAAGTCTCAGAAAGTTTGAGTGTAAACAGGGATTTGAGGGTGGGGAGACTCCGTGGCTATCTCCCCCAATTTAGAAAATTTCCAGAAAATGTTTTCTCAGATGTCTCCCATACCATAGTGTTTGTAACTATAGAAAGCAGGGGAAGCAAATCTAATAAAGTTTGACATGAGGCCTCCCTGATGGCCCAACAGGTTAAGTCTCAGCACTGTGGAAGCTATCCAGAGCCACTGCAGCACAAGTTTGATCCCAGCCAGGGAGCTGACCCACATGGCGCAGCAGACCTCTCCTCTCTCCCCGCTGCTCCCCTCAGCAGTGTATTTCTGTCAGGCTGCCTGTTCTGCTCCCCACTCTGTCTCTGGTGAATCCTCTCACCACCCCCACACCTCTGGCCTACACCCTAGCTTATATGCATAAATAAATAAATCTTTTTTTAAAAAAAGAAAGTTCTACACAGGACCCCAGTGGTAGAAAGTCTGCAAGGAGATAATGTGCTTGTCCCAGGACAGAAATAAAGGCTGGATATACTGAAAAACAAGAAATACATTTCAAAGCTGTTCTCTTAAATGTAGCATATAGTGAAAGATCAGCCCTTTGCCATATTGAGAAAGTTCCTATGAACCCAACTTTGTGTTAAGTGTCCTGAAAAATATAGACCCCACCTTTAAGGAACTTGCAGTCTGCCTGGAGAATCTTGTTTAACACAGTCATTTTATTTATTTTTTTAAGATTTACTTATTTATGCATACAAGAGCTGGGGTGTAGGCCAGAGGTGTGGGGGGGTGAGAGGATTCACCAGAGACAGAGTGAGGAGCAGAACCGGCAGATTGACTGAAATACACTGCTGAGGGGAGCCCGGGGAGACGGGAGAGGTCTGCTGCACCATGTGGGAATCTCCCTGGCTGGGGATCAAACTCATGCTGCAGTGGCTGCCGATAGCTTCATAGGCTGACTTTGACCCCTTGCGCCACCAGAGAGACCCAGAAACAGTTGGTTTAAAAACATCTTTCACTCAACACATTTTGACAGCCCGCTAGATGGTTGTCCTGTGCTGGCATCTGTATTGGTATGAAATTGAGCAATACAGATTGACACAGAATGAGCTGTAGTGTGGGGGGAACTTTCTGTGAGGGATCAGGCTTGAGCTGGGTCTTGGGGGGTCTGGCTCACCAGAGAGGAAGAGCACTGCAGGTTGGTGGTGCCAGAAGAAAAGTGAGAAGAGCATACAGCCAACTGGGGGATGGTTGGTCCTAAGAGTATAAAAGATAAAGGTCTTTCGATGGAAGTCCTTGAAAATAAACAGTGGACTTCAGACTTTGTTCCCCAGTCAAGACCCCTTCAAGGTTCCCGTGAGGTTTGACTCAAGTGATAAACATTCATGCTTCTGTCTCTTAATTGCATTATGTGGACATTAGTTCCTACAAATGACCGGGAAGAACTGAAATCCCTTCTGTTCAGTTCTCTCTCGGGTCTGTGGAGCACAGTTCCACCTCAGAACTTGGACCGAACTTGGACCATATTGAGGCTGTTAAACAGTTCACTGTGTATCCTTTATATCAGTATCACTTCCAAGGCCAGTGAAAATTCTTTTATACAGAGACTATTTCTTTCAGGTCAAAGAATTAGCAGCCTCCCTGTGGTGAGAGCAATCGTGAGGGTGATTTTTTTTTTTTTAGATTTTTTTTGTCTCATGACTTGTAATACACATTTTTTTAATTGTTATTTTTATTTGTGTCTTTTACATTACTGTATATTTCCTGTAGGTTTCCCACCACCAATTCACCCATGGACCGTCACCACAGTCCCTTGTGCTCCCCTCTCCTCCCATTCTGAGCCCCAATCCTCCTCCCTCTCTCACTGACTGTCGCTCTTGTATTTGGTTCCCCTGTATTCCTGTTATAAGTGAGACCATTCGATATTTTTCTTTTTCCTTTTGTCTTATTTTGCTGAGCGTGATCCCTTCTAATTCCATCCATGTTGCTGCGAATTGCATGGGTTTATCGTTTTTGAATGCTGAGTAGTATTCCATTGTGTATATGTACCACATTTTCTTGATCCAGTCATCTATTTTTGGGCATCTGGGTTGTTTCCATACCTTCGCTATTGTGAACAGTGCTGCAATAAACACACGTGTGCATGTATCCTTTTGAATTAGTGTTTTTGTGTCCTTTGGGTATATTCCCAAAAGTGGTATTGCTGGGTCGTATGGTAGCTCCACGTTTATTAGTTTGAGGAAACGCCATACGGCTTTCCATAGTGGTTGGACCAGTTTGCATTCCCACCAGCAGTGTAGAAGAGTTCCTTTTTCTCCACATCCTCACCAGCATTTGTTGTTGCCTGTTTTTTTAATGGTAATACGCATTTTATGACTGGAAACCTGTACAACTCCAATAAACATTTTGGTTTAAGAAACAGATTTTTCAGGGCCTCCCTGGTAGCACAACGGATTAAGGACAGCACTATGGGACTAACCAGAGCTACTGCAGCACGAGTTCGATCCCTGGCCAGAAAGATTCCCACATGGCACAGCAGACCTCTCCTGACTAGCTTGCTGCTCCCCTCAGCAGTGTACTTCAGCCGATCTGCCTGTTCTGCTCCCCACTCTGTCTCTGGTGAATCCTCTCACCACTCCACACCTCTGGCCTATACCCCAGCTTGTATGCATAAATAAATACATTTTTTAAAAAATGGATTTTTTTAGACACTTTGTTATATTTGAACATATTTATTCTTTACTCAATGATGTGAAGGGAAGAATAACATTTTTAAAAATATCTAGTATATACAAAACCACCTTCTTTTTTGTTGCCTTTATAGGGGAAAACAATCTAGAATCTCCGCAGAATGTTGAGGTCGACATCATCGATGACAACTTTACCCTGAAGTGGATCAGCCCCGAGTCTGTCAGGAATGTGACTTTTTCAGCAGAATATCAAATGTATGTTGCGCTTATTGGCCTCCCAGAATAATCTGAATCATTTTTATAATTTTAACACTATCATTTTGTTCAGATTTGCTAAATGGTTTTTTGTTTTCCATTTTATGTCTACACGGTATTTATATATTTAATTCTACAAATAGAGACTTGGTCAAATTCATCTTTGGGCATTGACTAAAGGGATTTTGGGATGAGGGTGGCGACAGCTCTAGTCCATACCATACCTCCACTGATGGGTGTTCTGCCATCTTTACACATAAATTAGGGTCTGAACTATATCATTATCTTGAGGATATGGGAGGACTCCCCATGGTTTTGGAATAAATAGTTCCCAAGCGCCCTATGATCAGGCTTTCCTGTTATCTCCATCTTATACAACATTTTAATTTTAGATACAGTTTATAAGCATCAATATTGCATGTCCATAGATCTGATGTTTCTGGAGTCTCTGCCTCCCCGCAGTGTCCCCTTCCTACTTAAGAGTCACCACAAGGATAGGTGGGCAGAAGGAAGGATGACAGAGGGAAGGTCAGCTCGGGGAGAGCGGGACTTTATGTGTTGAGGTCTCATCTGCTAACCATGTCTATGAAGGAACAGGCAGTGAAGAAGTGGGGTGCGGGCCCTCCAGAAACAGGAGCCCCCACTGTAGCCACAACCCCACACTGTTGTTCTCCAGCTGATTGTTAATAAAACTGTGAGATTCATCTAATCTCAAACCTTGCATGTATGTGTACACATACTGACATATGTCTACACAGATGTGGGTTTTCTTAGAACTGATGAGAAATTTTCTCTAGAGAGTTTTAAATGAACATTGAGTTTTATTGTGGCTTCCTTCACATTTTCTCCTCAAATAACTGTTTCAGACCTACAAAGATTATTTCACATCCTTATTGAAAGTTACCCTTATGAAAAGAACAGTGTCATATTCTTATCCTCTATTCTGCAATGCATGATAATCTGTCTTTTAATTTGCCATTCTGCATGTCTGGCATCATGCATTATTTCAGTGTGTGCTTACTCTAGTCTCTTCTGCTAGCTTTATAAACAATTGTCTTGTAAAATCATATCAGACTGCAAGTTTGGGGAAATGGTGTGGTGTCCATGTAGTGTAGTATGGATCCCAGCCAGGGCGCTTGGGATTTAATCCATCCCTGCCATTTCCTCTCTAAGGCATAGTGTCCTTATCTACTAATTGCAGATAAAAATTAATATGACCATATGTATTTTACTATCCAAACTAGAATACTTTTGAGAGTACACATAGGCTCTTAATTTTAGGTAAACTGAAACAAGCTTAAACCAAGACCAGGACACCCAACTTGGAAGGTTGTTATGGGTCTTGAAAACACTCAGAGAGGCGTGGCCTGAGTGGTCGGCTGAGTGTAGTTAATAGCAGCAGCAGCAGCACAGGTTTTGGTTTTCAGTCACATTTATTGCTCTGATCAGAAGAGACTCATACGGCCTCACCCCTTTATTTTTCGTGGTGACACAGTCCCAGGCAGTTTTTATAAGTTTTGCTCTTCAACGTGTGGTGTTAGTGTTATTTAGGGCTTAAGTCCTCACTGACCCAAAAATGACATGAATGGACAAAAGCCGGAATGAGGTGCGTCTGCTGGGGTGACAAGGCTCTGGGCAGGCCACCGCCCCCTCCCGCGTGGCGAGGGGGAGGGAGCAAGCGCCCCACATACCCTGACGACCAGAAGGCCCCGTAACACACTCTACATAAAGGTCAGGCTGGTAAATGAATCTCTGAGGCTCAAAAGTGAGAATTAAGGAGAAGACGGAAAT